>CM021320.1:2832534-2857949 GCA_010645155.1 Tigriopus japonicus | reverse complement strand
AATACTTCTCCATTTTTGGCACATCGACGTCCGGTCTGGCATCATTTCCCGGATATCTAGGCCAAGTAAATCCCATGTAATGAGACCATACGGCTGCGTTTGAACAGTCGTGGACGGAATGTCCTCTTGTCCCCCTCGATAGACCTTCAGAGGGTGTTATGATTTATGACTTGTCTAATCGCATTGACCAATGACAAATGATAGCAATGAAATATGTCTCACTTTGAAGAGAAACACGAATCGAGAAACTATTCGAGCTTATGCATTCCTCAAGATGGCAAGACCTGAGCAGCCTTTCTTGTCCTCATATGGAACTAAGAGACATCAATAACATTCCTAACAATTTGCCTCAAGTACTTGGGCTCCAAATGCCTCATACTTTCATTAGCCTTGAAACTTTTGCAGAATATCACGGTCACGCAAACTCTGAACTTTTAAGCCAACCCTTCTCAAATGCAGTATGAACCAAGGAGGGAAACTTCTAAAATAGATCCTAGTTTCGTGGTTGCACTCATCACAGACAATTGCCACTAGGCTCAGATCTAAGTCCTCTTTTCAACTTGGCTTTGATATTAAGAAACACTGTCATTGTGAAAGCTTTCCTCAAACGGGCCCTCATCATTAAATCATGATCAATGGACTCGGGATTAGGCTTCAAGAATGTCGGAATTCCAAATATGTTTTAACCTTTTTGAGGAGCCATTGTCATCAAACCAATATAATGGTTTTCCTCAACGACCATAGAGTACCAGATTAATGGCATTATTTCGTCTGTCGAGTCTTCTAGTAAGAGGCTTCCAACCCGCAAAATTGGACTAACTGGTAAGGCATGCCAGATATTGTTGGGATTTCAAGCATCTGCCTCACTCTCACATACACATACTAGACAGGCAGACGAATACGAAAGATAAGGAGCGAGACAGGGAAAGATAGGGGGTAGCATCAAATCGTAGTACGGTGCATTCAATCGTTAGGATACAACACAGATTCCGAGAATTTCTTCCCATGATGTCAGACCTGACTACTCGGCAAGAATTCAAGCCTTTGATTGGGCCACTTGGCTTGAGCAATGGTTTTCAAAAGAAATTCTTCACACTCTTGTCCGTTCATCAACCCCGGGAGTATCTGTTCCGTATGATCAAAGTGTTTCAGTTTGCTAATAAAATCAGACTATCTAGGTAAATGTGTGACCTTGGCCTTGGAAAGATTACCGAAGTGATTCGATACCTGGCTTTTTTGATTCAATGTTCTCCTCACATCTGCTCTGTGAATTCCTCAATTCCTTGTCAATTGAGATCTCCTTTGGATGGTCGGGGTCTTTTCATGGTTTAATTGCCCTCTTCCTGATTCCGTCTTAAGGAGAGCTAATTTGAATTTTCCCGGGCTTCATTCCACAACAAAGCGTACCTTTTATGCTCGCAATTCCTCTTTGAATTCAATCATAAAACGTGTGGTGATTATGCGTGTGATTTGCGTGACTCCAGATTTAAAAATACCAGATATCAGTAACTGTGGAGCCAAGCAAACTCTCTGAGGATTAAATTGTTTCTCGGACAAACTTCGTCACTTCTGTGGAGATCGTCCGAGATAACTTTGGAATGAATCATATACCAACTCGACTGGCTGTCAAGGATAAAAGCCTTAAAGTTCAACAAAATCATCACTTTAAACACTTTCGAGAAGCTCCCTCTTTAACAGGTTCTCAACTTCCAACTAGAAGTAGGAAGGCCCGTCATGTCAGAGCTAAAATCATTGCATATCATGAGTTTTAGGACGATCCACTGAACCTCTTGAGAGTGAGAACCCTAAACAAAGTGCTGGTTTGCTCCGACAGCTTGCTTGAAACAGCTGTTGCAACAAATGAGTGGAAATCAAGAATTGATTCGCAAGGCATTGTGAATCTCGTTGATTCAAGCTCAGGATGTTTTCTGTCCCTTGATTTGGGCTTGAGATTGGAGCATTGCTAAAAGATCATTACTTTTGCTATAACTAGATTTAATGCCCTCCGACCAAGAGGCATCCATTCTTATTTGTTGTGCTTTGGCCAAGGTTCCAGAAGACTAAAGATAACTCTTTCGGATCCGGCCGAGAGTGGATGTCGGACTCAAGTCATTACGAGGTTAGTATCTTTGTGCCTCGGTGTCGTTTTCTTCTGGGACTTCCTGAAGATTCTCCAGATATCTTTATGGTTTTCCTCACCCGTTCCTCAACACGAAGAAGAAAAACAAAAAAAAAATCCTCGCACCAAGAGTAACGAAGGGACAAAAAAAAAGACTTCAACCATAGACTTGGCTCGTCTTGGCTCGTCAGCGTCGCATATCTTCCCTAATAACAGATTAATGCTAAAAGCTTTTAGAGGTGGAAATGAGCGACAGACATTCTCAGTGACTTTGTTGTCGTGGTTGGCTCTGTCATTGCCCAAGTAGTACATTGACGTCAAGGCTGTTTACACTACTAGTTGAAAAGTTATCAAATCGAGTTGTCAACTGCTTTTTTAACATGTGAAATCTCGTCAAGTTCGATATCTACATAAAGAAGCCGCGTTGAAGTGATGATATCTTGTTATGAGGAGTCAAACACAAAGAGTTGAGCATTCTTCTTTCAAGATTCGGATAAGTGAGTATCGAGTTTTCAATTTAGGTTTTGGCACGGCAACTGAACGCAAGTTGGCAATCAGATCTCACATCTTTTGAGCTTCTTGAGGTGTGTATGAGTGTCTCAGTTGGTCGATCTTGTTAGCGGCTCGCGATTCAATAATGGTATGCAAATGAGAACATGATAAACTGTCATAAGGTTCCACAGATTGTCTCAGCCCATTTCGACTCATACCTTCTTCATGAGTCCATCATAATGCCAAGTCAAGGTCGGCGGCATTCAAAGTGCATCATCTTCTTCTTCTCCAAAGGAGCCAATGAATGTAATTATTGATACCCACTTCTACTTTAGATCAATCACAAGTGTCCAATCTTGATTGATACATTTCGAGAACAACGCGAACCTTGTCCACACGGCAAAAAGCGACGATCCTCGACCACCGATCAAACTGAACACAGCGGGATTGGCCTGAAATAATGGGTAATGAGGGCACTTAGAACTCAAGTCGACAACAATAAGATGCCCGTTTATCTTCACAAGAAAAGTCCGCTTGGTTCCAACAATTGGTCATCTTACCCTTATTTTGAGAGTTCAATTTGCTATCAGACAAGGAAGGAATGATGGCGATTTGGTCCGGTCAGTTCATCCATCCAAGCGAGAATCTCCACTTTAGGGGCCGGAATTTTGCCACCATTTGGATAGATAAGGACAGACACATAAGCCCTCCATATAATCAAGGCAGGTGTCAAACTTCAGCCCAGAATTGAATTGGTTTTGCGAGAGGGAAGACGGACCTGTTAAGAGCCTTTTTGGTCAAAAAATGCGATATCCCCCCATTTCATTGCGGTAAGTCGTAAGTAACCTGGTTGGAGAGATAGATAGACGGATGGATCGATGGTCGTATTATGTGGGTGAATGAATACTTATGGTGGTTTGTCGGAACGAAAGGTATACCTTCATGCTCCAGCTCTCTTTTCCATAGAGCTTGGTCTTTAGAGAAGGTAAAATAATAAAAACTTAATTGTCCTTGTCGTTTCAACGTTGAAGGTTGATAGAGAAGAGAGGGTTAGGTTTTGACCAGTTCCATGGATGAATCCTCCTTTGCATTTAAGTATTTAGTCCAAGAGACCTGTTAACATTGTACTAAGAGATGAATCTGACTCATAAATGTGGCGGTCCTTGCGTTTAAGTCCTCTAGGTTTGTCTTAACTACTCAGTTCAGGAAGACGTATATTTGTTGCCAACATTCTCCTCAACCACATTCAGAGACAAAGAAACGAGTCTTGATAAATATGTGATGGGCTCTCGAAAGGACCGCTTAAAACCATGCCCACTTGGCGGTTTTCCGAAATTGCCCTTCCTTTAAGAAAAAGATTAGAATGCAGCAAATTCCCTAGTCAGCTTTTAAATTCTAATCGGCCAAAAAGCAAGTCTCAAGGACCTTGACGAAGCAGAATTAAGAAGTCCCCCACGCCCCTTCGTCAGTTGGAGTGACTATAATGTGCACATCACATTTGGAGAGTGGCTGTTTTTCGCATCGTTCGAACCCCGTCCCTGCATAGCATGAACTCGGTTGTACAAGTAATAGATAGTGTTTGTTTGCTTCCTTGCCATGTGTCTCTCGAGCAATAAACCAAGGTTTGAGGGGGTCAAGAGATCTCAAGAGCGAGTCTTGAATGACATGTGTTCGATTGTGTTTCACATCCACATGATTTGATCCGGCCTCAAACGTCGATCACGCCGACATCGTCAAACGCAACCAACAACATTCAAGCGACCTTCCATTTTTGTTAAGTGAAGCAAATCATACCAAAATCGGATTGAAAGATGAATGCGTGTTCAGAGTCGCTTTTCAGGATGACTTGACCGTGGAAGAACGATGAAAAAAACCGTCTCTCAATTTCACCGTAAGAAGGCGTCCAGTTTTGATTTAGAGCGTTTTGAATAAGTTGGTTGGCCTTCCCGATCTTTCATAATAAACAAGCAATGTTCCGCTTCCAAAATTTGGCATTGGAAATGCTCCTACAAAAGAGTGAAGACATTGACCACCGACAATGAGTAACAATTTGCTTCCGAAGAAGATGTAGAAGACTTACACATTGGAATTCGTGGAACAATGACTGGCCCAATGTTCATGAATATAAAGAATGCCGGCATTTGGGGTGGTTTCAACACCGCAAAACCCTCTTTGGAGTGGTTAGATTGATGCACTTAAGCTTTTTAATGAACCTTTTTCATCGCCTTTTTGCCTCATCACGTCAGTCATGACAATTCTCACCACTCTCAGAGACGCTCAATTTGGGAACTGATGCGATTACCCATCGTCAATGATTTGACTGAGAATGGAAAAAAGGAACCACAACAAAATGCTCTTCATTCTTTAACCAAGATCTTAAGCCTCATCATCATCGTCGTCGTCGTCATCATCTTCCATATCGTGTTGACAAATGAGAACCAACTTGGAAAAGCCGGACGGTCTGGTTCTTTTCCACATGGCGAGGATGATGAGTGAGCGAATAAATGAACGAGCGAACACTTCAAGCATTAGTCAGTCCCACGGAACTTTTCGTGTGCCCTGAAACGATATCTTTGAAGACTTTTAAAGAAGAAAACTTATATCATTTGTCATTGACAGACTCTTGAGCGTTCGTAAAGTTGGCCAAGGACCAGAGGGAAGAAGAAGATGGGAAAAAGCCAACTTTTTTTAAAGGCAAAAAGGTGGGATGGAGGCAATTTGGAGTGGTTCAGATCTCGCGTTGTGGTTGAGGTTCTTGGGCTCAATCTGGAGTGGTCTTGAGACCACCGATAGCTATAATTGCTGGCTCTCATCCATGCCACAAATATTTGCATGTGTCGATAGGGTAATGGGTTGCGCGTTCATTTGATCGAGTCCTTGAGCAATCATTAGTCGGACAAACTGGTTGGACATAATCAATGACACACCTCACACACACACACTGTCATATCAGACGATAAAATCCTTGAAAGGCTCTCCTTGTCAACGACCAACCATTGGCTACTGTCCTCGTTTGCATGAATCAGGCTAATTGGGTACGAATTTATGGACTCGAATCTCCAAACCCCAAATGTTCAAAGCGTCAGATTACGTTTTATTCTCGTGGACTAATCCTGGTTTAGGTTCAAATCATGGCAACCTCGGGTTTTGGGTCACTCAAAGCTCAGAGACAAAAACCATCGAATGCACAAGGAAAATCAGAGCAAAAGGTTTCTTGAGACAATGCCAAAAGGTCAACCATTCATTCCTCATCATTGAAGGATCCACGGAAACACATTCATTCAAATTTGAAGCCGTGTGAAGCCCACGGTTTTTGCCATTGCTTAATGATGTGCTGTCCTTGTGTTGACAGAGCAGCTGCCAAGGATGCAATCTTGAGCATCCTTATTGCATTCAAATGCATTTAGTTGAACGCCTCGTTCGTCGTTTCAACGGGGTTCCGTAAAGTTATATAATGCCCACTCCCAGAATAAATTTTTGCTCAAGAACCAGTACCAAATCTTTGCATTCCGCAATGTCTTGTTAGGCCCATAAATGGGTGACAAGGACTGGGAAACGTAAAGTAAGTACTCGTCGTTGGTACGATCTTCGATCTTGCAATACGTACTCAGATCTTCAGTCCTCATAGAGATTCTAGATGATATGCACTCCAATTCATGTTTTCCACCTATCAGACTCGAGCACAATCGAATCGAACACTTCACTCTATTGAAAGATGCCAATTCAAAGATCAAGAATGCTTTTAGATGAGGAGCAAAGAGGAGACAGAATAGAATTCGTGAAGGATTGCTCGCGAAGGCCTCAATGGATTGAACGAACACCTCGACAACTCGACCTTGACACCTTTGATCATGTATGAGACGGACGGATCTCTACTTTAAAGTCAATTGCATGTTGTCCAAATTAACAAATTGAGTCATTTGTCGGTCCCAATGGAGGCAAGCACGCACTTGGAAGCATGATGAGCCATCGGTGGCAGTTCCATCTTGCAACCATATTGGGCATGACCTACTGGGCCTCGAATATTACACATTATTAGCTCAACGGTCCAACAACACTCCCTCTCCACGTGAGCCCAAAGCATTTGAGACAGAGAGAGATGTCTTCCCCAATCACAATGGAAGTCTTTGAGGTCAAGTTCGAATCGGAATACAGCCATTGTGCCATCAACCAAGTGCAAAATGAAGTGCACACAAACATGGATTTATTCGGGTCACGCTCCTGACGGGACCAATTGTGGCTCTTTCCATTCAGACATGATTGTTGCAGTGTCTTTCTTCAGTGGGGGATTCAGCTTGTCCATCCATGCCTTGAACTTTGAGAAGGAGCAGCCATCATAAGTGGTTGGAATTCTCACAAGTGAGAAGAAGGGGAGATGAATAATGGAGTATTTTAATGAGGCTAGCATGATGTGGTAAGGCCGAAATGTCTGGGCCAACCAACCAGAAGGTGACAATGGGACAGTTAGCCCGACCTTGAAATCAAAGTTCACCCATGAGTTGTGGCTCGTGAAGGGGAAAAATTGCAACTTATTACAACAGTCACCCGGGCAATCGGGGCTTTGTATTCACTTCATGTCTAAATAGCAAGTATGTGGAGATGTTGTAGATCTTGAGGACGAAGTGTGCCCTCGCACTCTGCCCAACTTGGCCCTTTTTGAGCCAATCATCCCAAATTAAATCCAAGAACTTCAAAGTCACTGACTCGACGATCCTGAGAAGAAGCATCATTTGGAATTCGAGCTCCCTTGTCAGACCTCATTATGAGGATCGTTGCCAAGAGGACGACGACGACGACTGACTGACTGACTGGCTTCTTCGTTTTCTTGATGATGAGAGGAGCCAGTTGTTGCCAAACTCGGGCCACCAATCCCATCTAATTATTCCGCATGTTTAAACAATATCCAAAAACTTATTCACCCTAATGAATGGTGGACCGATTCATGTGGGAGAGCAGCTTAATCCACTTTGGCTGAGCTAACTTGAACCTCGTTCGTTCAATCTCACGCCCTCTTTTCAATACTTGGCTAACATCTGGGCCCCAAAGTGAGTAGAACAGAATAGGTCACAGGATGGCCCTCATTTCAGGTTACCAATCGAATGTCGGGAGCGATGCCCAATATGGGAAGAGTTGGCTATAATGGAAGTGGTGATTACTTGTTTGGCAATGACCTTGAAAGCATGACATCCAATAACCACATTTGGGCCCTCGAGATTTCATGGATAGCTAAATTGCATGAAATTGAGCTTTGATACACTTAGATAACAGAAACCGTTTGTCTACATATGTAGTTGGGGAGCGTGTGAGTGTACTTTGTATGTTCTACAAATGGAGACTTGAAATGAAATCTGATTTCGAGAGAGACTTTGGAGGGCCCTGAAGCGCAAGCAAAAGTTGAAGATGACGAATCAAACGTCTAACCCCGCGTGACAGTTTTGAAGTTGAATGTATTCCAAGCATGGCCACAATCCAACCTTCAGGAGCCTTCATCTCGTAGTGGTAGCAAATAATAATGAAGCACATGAACATATCAGATTCGACGATTAGCCCTGGTTCACCCGAGAAGAGTCGTGAGTGATTTATGAGTGTGGCAAGTGCTGTCTTGGGGCTCTGTCCAAATGAATTCCATCTCGATTCCAAATGCTTTCTTGGAAGAGTGATGCTCTGATAGTCAAGAGACTGCTGTCAGTATGTACTGTACATAACAGGATTGAAAAGTCAAACGGCGTTGTATAATCAGGGAGCGATGCATTTTGGACCAGTTATTAAGAACCGATTGGAAGGTGTGATAAGCGAGCCTGCAATGCATCCAACCAACATATGGATGGCATATCATTACAAATGAATAACAAGCCATCTAAACACTTGACAACTTCGGGAACTGTTGTAAAAAAACAGCATCCTAGAGCATCACGAAGCACTATGAAATAACCCTAACAGCATTCATTGGTGGTATACGAAGGTGCCAATTTAGGGAACACTCCAATCACGTCATTGTTTGGACGTCCTTGGTTCTAATATCCTTCGTCAGTGACAAACGGATTAAGCGTTGAACGGAATTGCCATTGCATCCTTTTTCATTGAACACCAATGGTTGCTTGCTTGCTCATTGGCAATGACAATCATTGCCGTAATAGTGGTGCCAATGCACAGGGCACTGTCATGAATGAATTCAATGACTGAATGACTGTAAGGTGACAATCTAGTTTTTTGTTGGCATTTCTGAATTGCCTGCCATGGTGGCTAAAATGCAGGTCCAGATTGTGCGTACATAACTAGTGGACTGTCAACGAATCTCAGGGCCTCAAAATGTGACTCGGGTTCGTTTCCAAGGACAGGGCTTGTCAAAAGTGTTGAACAACACTCGTCGAATCTTAGTTTGGACACTATGTTTCGGCTCGGAAAAAAGTGTATAGACCTGACCCTAATGGTGTATGGGTTGAACTATTTGTGTTGGAATTGGTTCACACCCAGTTTAATGAATGTACAGGTGAGTGCCTGCCCTCCCCCCCTCTCTGTATTCAGTTTGATTCTTTGATATCAATTTAGAGCTCCCACATATCAATGACCAGGGGATGTACCTCAGCACCGAACATTCAAAAGAGGTTTCCATATGGTCGTAATGTCCATTTATGACTCTTTCTTCTTCTGCTACTTCTTGTGTTTCCTCCAAGTACGTTTCAGGTTCTGATTGGGTGCTATCATACCAAGGATGAGCGTCTTGAAAACTCATCTCACCGAGTCTTCTCGAGAACCGTAACGGACGAAAGAACGAGATAAATTCAATTACCGGGTTTATTTGGCTTTTTATGTCCCCAGTTAATTGGAACCTGAGCTTTCCTTGAGGATTGTTATGTTACGTAGACTGGCAGCCATGAAAGCTCAGCTCCGTTCTTAGTGTGTAGGTAAGTGTGTGAATGTGTGTGGCATTCCCCCTTAAGAAAAAGATGGGTTCAAAGTCGTTTGGATTATCTGAGAGATCGTTGAAACTATAGAATGAATGCCTCCTTGCGGTTGGTTGCTTTTTTGGTTGGTTAGTTAGTGTTGGTGGCAAGTGGATTACGCTACATACTGAACCACCATCTCCAGTGCAGCAATTCTAAAATCAGTTGACAAAAGAGTCCCCCCAACTCGAAATGTTAAATACGTTAATGAGCATTGGTTGAGAGTTGACAAGAGATCACAAAATATGTGAAGAATCCTAACTCCAAGACGATTCCCAGGAGCCATTGAGCAACATCGGCATAGCCAGAAAAATTGTGGTATTCATGGTAGCCAGCAATCAGTTATTTTCGTTGGAAGTTTTAACTGCCATCCCATTAATTGCACAATGCCAACGCCAAGACAAAATCTCGAATCCCCCTTCGTAATGCTGTTGCTTGGCTCTGAAATTGTTGAGTGGTGCATATCAGAGGTAAAGGTATGTCTACTTTCGACTAATTGGAGGCTAGTATCCTATTTACGAACTGTATGGTTGCCATGGGGTTAAATCCATTTCCAGTGCTCTCCAAAACCCTTGACAACTACTCTCAACGCAATATGGTTCCATTTCTAGATGGTTGAAGAAGGGAAAGAGACCCTGGAATCTGCTATTGCCTCATCATCGTGAACTGCATGCTCGCCAAAGTCAAGCTTTTCCTCCAATCTGGATGGCACATGCACAAAACTTCAGGAGCCAATGGAACTGTGAGGCCCACGACACTCTCACATTTGGGGCAGATGGGGAGGAACGATGTTCCAAGAGCTTCATAAAAGATGAAGTGCTCCCTTGATGACACTCACGAGGATGAAATTCATCCAAGATTGTCAGGGTTTGAGCGAGATCCTCACGGAAGTCAGTGCATCCATCCTGGCGTTGCTACAACGGGGTGATAGTCCCGGTATTTAAATAGGCTTTGACTCGACCAACTTGGTGCAGAGAGTGCACTTTTCCTTTCTCGTCGTTTCCTTCGTTATAGGAGCATAAATCTGGGACTGACATGATGTATGGCTGATCCTTGGGATCAAGTCATCAAAGTTGGAGACATTTCAATATTTATCTTCATTGGAGAAAGGATCTTTTTTACTCTCTTCGCAAGAGCACACAGAACACATGTGCGTTGGTGAAAGCAGGGAGAACTTCAACCGAAAGAGCCTTTACCCTTCGAAAGGCTAAGGACACCACAGAATGAGAAGAAAATTGAGGCGAAACACAAACTTTGCACTCACCCACATATCCACTTGAGAAAGGGAGCCTGAGGGGGAAATTGGGTGCAGAGATCGTTCTACGTTCGGGATATTCAACATGGCTCTTTCACATACACACGAGACATCAGGCCATGCGTGGAGATGACGAAGACTTTGCAAATAGGAATCAAAAGCTTTGGTGAGGTAAAGAGCCTTTTTGAAAGCCTTCTAGGGGTTCTAGGTTGGGTGCAGGGATCTCGGGGATCAAAATTCATGATGCATTTTGTGCAGATTTCTGCACGAGAGCACGAAAGATTGCACTCGCTTTGTGCCAGGTTCAAAGACACAAGAGGACAGCCTCTCCATTTTCTCAAAGGTAATTAAGTTTTCCAAGTTGGAAGTGAATTTTCGTATCTAATCTGCCCAGGAGGTTGAACGATAATTCCCTGAAATGGTGCATCAAGGTGGACCCCTCGTTTCCAGATTTGCTCTCCTTCTCACTGAAAAACCAGGTCAGTCCATATCGTTAATGAGAGTGGTTCGTATGAGATATGTGCCTTGATTTGGTAATGGTAGCAAGCACTGCTCCTGCGCACAAGTGAAGTTTCACTCCGAACTCTTCACCCGAAAACTCATTAGTACCTATTCAGTGTCACCCATTTCTCATTTCCTTGAATCAGCCTCTTATGCCAATAAAGTTATGGGCCTGTGATGCTTGGCTCCAGCGTGGTTAAATTGGCATTCATTGCGAAGACCACATGAGCAAAATCCGCAAGTAAAATCTGCAATGTTTTGTTATCCTCAAACATCCAGAGGGCCCTTAAAACCTATGCTCCCACCAAAGGATACTCCAACCAACCAACATGGTTTGACTACCTTCTCATTCCTGGTTTGCTTCATAGAAACACATTGAGACAGACTGAGAGAGGCTGACTGACTAGTTCGTTTCAGAGCGCGCGGATCCCGGAATTCAGACCGAACAAGAGGGCGCTCGAGAATTTTGGCTTTTGGCCGCTCGAGAATGAGTAAATCAAGGAGTCGTGTCTTCAGTGCGAGTGAGATCCCGAACGTGAGCAGAACGTCGTTAGCCCGTTGATTCAAGTCAGTTCTTGAGGTCAGCTGTGTGGCGAAAAGTTTTAGTGCTTTGGATTTTGCTGAATTTTACGACGTCTTGTTAGGGAAAGCGATTTTAATTGGAAGATCTCCAGTCGGGAATTGCCGGGTCGGTTCGTTTAATTTGATCCATCATGAAAAACCGTCTAAAAGTGAGCTAGAAGAAGGCTGGAAAACCAAGTGTGAAGTGCTTCTTCCTCATCTTAGTGAAGTGATTGCTTCTCTCTGTCAGGATGATGAGGTCCCCTGCGGCCTCTCAGTGGGTCTGGCTGGCCTTTTTTCTGGCCTTGGCCACCTCGTCAGCATCACAATTAATCCCATTTCCTGAAGGTAAGACTTTGACCTCTCCAAACATCTCTTGTTGTTTTGCTCTACGCGGGATAAAAGGAACGATATCCAACCATCAAGAGGCCCTCTGTCGATGATTGGAGTGCCCTGAGTTGAACTCTTACGCACTTTCCAGGCCCTTGAGGACCGGTTGAGATAATTACACCTCTTGTAAACCGACTCAATTTCCCTCCAGTATAGAGGAATAATTTTTGCATGCAAAACTCCCCTTTCCAAAGCGTGTCTGACCCAAGTTGCCTTGAATATAGAAAAATCTCTTGTCCACCAAAAAAATGAGTCTTCTGAGCCACCCTTTTGGATCCTCATCGTGGGTGGTCACTTTATTACTGAGTTGCTTGGTCTTCTCTTCTTTTCGGGGGGAAAAAGAATCCGTGCACGCCGATGATTGGACCCCAAAACCCAAGTTGAATTGTGTTCTTGGTTGGGGTCTCCCTTCAAAATCCTTTCGAGGTACTCATTTGGGGCATATGTACATGAGCAGCATTGGGAGGTGGGAATGGACCAGAACAATGGCTCTCTGCACGATCTGTGGCCAAAAATGAGTGAAAAAATGCTTGACAATTGTACACCATCAATTCTTGAGATTGTAAAAAGGGTGAAACTTGTTTTGTGTCTCCATCTCAGTCCCGAATTTGGAGCTATTTTTTGTGTCCCAAGTTCATTGACGTTGTTGCTTGCTCGCTTGGTAATGGTGTCATTAATTGTTTGACCCTTATTTGGCCTCGAGCTCATCACCGACATTTGTATTTGGTCTCTGGCATAGACGTTGTTGAACATCCGAATCACCAAATATCAAGACGAGGAATTCGTGGTCGAAAAATCTGGTTCTCAAGTCAATTACGAGGTGATATGATTGTTGTGCTAGTCAAGATTAATTTCCTGTCTAGCGAGTCTGGAGGGGCCAAAAATGAGAAATTGACAAATCCAGTTGACAATTACGATGACGAATGACTCGAGAGATTCGCCACCAACGCGATGTCTTTGAATAATGATTCTTGGCCAGATTGCGACCAAATGGATCGATCGGGTTACATCCTGAACGGTGTGAAACATCTTGCTGCTCATTTGAATGAATTGTCCGGATGGAATTGTATCGTTCCAATCAACATTAGGACTCAATTTACTCATCGAATCGAAAGACGATGGAAAGCCATTTTACTGAAATGTCATGGCAATGCAATTTGGCACCTCCGTGAATGTGCTTGGCATGGCCGCCAAACGACTTGGGGTCAGATGTTGTTGGTGGTCTTGCTCGTCGATCTTGTTCAATGTAAGATAGGGAGACCCGTTCCAGTCTTTTCCAACCTTTTAATATTCTCCCGAATTGATAACCGGCTTCGATATCTTGAGTGTGGGGGTTGGTTTTTGGTCTATAGCGTGGGTCTGTTTCTTGTACTTGGAACTCTTGTGTGCGGTAATTAGCCTGCCAGTTTGTTGTGGAGTCGATTTTTTGTGTGTCGGCAGATTGATTGGTGTTGGTGGGGTGTTAATGGATGTCTTGGCCAAATCTTTGACCTCTTAATGTTCGTTTGGAAGGAAAACCATTTCGTGTTGAGCGATCGGCCTAATAGTCTCGAATACCTGATTGGAAATTGGAAAAACCTTCCATGTGTTTCATTTCAAAAAATTCGAATCCTCTCACCGAGTCGGTCATTTGTTGATGAATATTTCCTCTTTATTTTAAGTATGGCTTAAGTACTCAAAGACATTGTTGCATTCCATTCTAGCCTACTTCTTTCCGGCCATGGAATTTAAGGATCGTTGAAACAGTCTCTCGTTTTGTTCGATGGTTGTTGGATTTGCATTTGGCTGGGCTCAATTTAGCGTATCCAGATTTTGAACCCTCTTAATTAGTCATGTTTAGAGACCAGACAACGAGCTTCAGAGACTTCAGAGTTCTACGTATTTGAACACTTGTCCTGTCTCCTCTGTGTCGTTCTCATTTTGCATGTCGTGTCAATTATCACATACTCTATGGACTGACTCGCTTCAAATTCGTAAAAGCACTTTGCAAAAAGGGAGCTCGTTTTTTCTTCTTCTTTTCATTGAAGTTTGCCTACTCGAGTGAATCTTCAGGAATGTCTTTCTTTACTTAACAGGGTCTCGTGTTCAGTCAGAAAGAAAACGTCTTTAAGCATCCTAAATGTTCGGATGAGCAATGCCAGAAGGGGGACAAAAGTGATGCTTCCCCCATCGTGTTCTCCTGGGAAACGGTCTAATGGTCTTTTTTCATTTCCTTTAATGGGCTCTTGATGAACTCTTGAATTTTCCAGTTTGTGAATGGTTCCTCAGACATTAATCATGCCTGTGGGGCAAACAGACCTGAGAATCACATGTTTAAGTACAATTTGATTAACTCGTTTCGGCTTGGTCGAGACACTCTTTGAGCTAACCAGACACAAGTAACCAAAAGGGACTCATTTTTCAAGAATAAAACTTGTCTGGAAAGGACCTGGATTTTCCTTTTGAAAAAAAAAATCCGTTGTGAGTCGTTGCTGAATTTGTCACACTCGCTCCCCCCCAAATTTGATATTTCGAATAAGAGCTCCTTTTCTTGCATGATATTTCGAAACCTCTGGAGGCTATTAAGATGTTCATGGTCGAAGAAGTGGTTGTGTCATCTAGAAGAGGTGGTGGTGCCGAAATTCATTATTGAACAAATTTACTAGTCTTCTCCAGAGAAGCAATTAATGCTGATGGGGAATTTTCATTACCAGCACAGTCTTGGGCCAATCCGTGAGACAAGCAGACTCTCAGCAACTTGTGTGGTACCAATTTACCCTTCACATGCCCATGTTTATGTTTCTTCGACCTCAAGCTGAATGGAAATGTAACTTGAAATTTGCTAACCCTTACCGGGCTCGTTGAAGATTTGAAGGAATTCGAACATTTAATGAAATTTCTCTGTCTTTCTCTGCTTCCATCAACGGACACTCGATAATGGTTCTCATTTTGAAAAAAAAATGACCCGCACTTGAAGACAGACGGTCCCTTGCGTACCCTCGAAAAATGGCTGATTTAGCTCTTGGCCTTATCTCCTGGACTTTTCCTTAAATCCTAATGATGTATGGGATATCCTGAGTTTCTTTTGCTCCTTTCTCTCTTTCCACTTCCTGCTTTTTTGGAGAGAGCTCCTTTTTCTGACTCTTGTCCTCCCACACCAAAGAGCTGCCAGATCCATTTCTCGACATTTGGGTGTGTATTATTGCTCGCAAAACGCTCGATCTTTTGAATTTGATTATAACACACGGACTTGATGTGCAATGAAAGAACGACATCGTCTTTCGTTTCTGCACCTTTCCAAAAAGAGATAGGCGCAATATTGACATTATGGAAAATGATTACTTTTGCTTAGTTTGCCTTCACAAGATACAAAGTCTCAATTAATGACAACTCTACTTTTCTGATAGTAAAATATTGGCATTGCAAAAATAGATGAAAATCTTTGCGGCACGGTGCTGATAAATCAGTTGTGTCTTTTAAATATTCTACCTAAAAGGGCCTCTAAAATTCTTATGAGTATACAAGAAAATAGATGTGCTTTTAAGCTTACTAACGATTCATATAATATGATCAACTATACATCTTTAAGCATGTTCCTTAATCTCAACTAACCTTTCATCTAATACATGGAGAGTGGTTGAAACTTGTTCATGATGTTTTTACGTACAGAAAGCGTTCTTTCAAGTAATATCTTCGCATTTTCCTAACACCGCAAAATTGGACTGATTTGACCGCAAAATTTTGGAAAAGGAAAATACCATTTGGAAGTTTAAGTTTGGAATTATTCAAGCCCATGAAAAACTTCATAAACATTCTTAAGACCTATGTTGAATCGTGTTTTGCTCCAAATGTGTTGTCATGGTCATTGCATCTTGTTGAATACTAAAATTTTATTATTAAGGGCTTTTTCGCATCCGCATCAAAGTTCAGATTAACTGGTAAACTAATTGCCATTCATGTTAATAAAACACCAGTTTTAGTGTCATTCTTATATTATTCTCAGCAGGCTTATATTGTACCGCGAGAAGGACTGTATTCCTCTATTTTGCCTTTCGCCTACGCCTTTCCAAGCGAGAATGTCGGTCAGTTAGAAGAGAGGATCGAGGGAGGAGGTTACGTTTTTTTCTACGGTTGAGGGCTTGTTCCGATATTTCATCTTTTTCGACATCATTTCCCACTTTTGATATACTTCCACAAAAAGTAGTTTTGGGTAAGAACCCACACTGTAAGAACCCCGTTTGTGGGCATGAGAAATGTTTCATTGGTTCTACGGACACGCGTGCTAAGGCGGATTATCATGCTCGATGTTGTGGTTGCTGTCTGCGGGTTAGCTCCAAATGTGAAAATAATGAGTTAATGTCGGAGCCATAAGCCCAAATAAACAACGCCGCTCTAAAGTTTGTTTTCTTGCTTTTTCGTGCTCCAATGGAATTGGTGAGGGGTGTGTGAGTGTTTGTGTATTTGTGTAGAACTGGGCCAAAAGTTTCTTTTGACATCCAGCGTATTTGCTCAAGTTTAAGGATTGAACAAGACAGAAACGAACGGAGAAAAAGGTGGAATTCTTTGCCGTTTTCGGCAGTGTTGGAGCTTTCGGAAGGGTTTTGCAAAAATGGCCCCTCGAGTGGTTTTTGAAATGATCAATGACTGAGCCACTTTTTGTTCTCGCTTTTCCCCATTTGATGCCCAACAGACACTTTTAGTGGAAGCCAACAACTGATGCCCAAAAGTGACCCAATTAGAGTGTTACGCTTGGTTAGGCGCGAGATCTTCGCCCAGTTTGTGAATGTGTGTGGTCATTTTTGTGTCTCAGCCCTTTGGTTGGGTGTGGGCAATTTCTTGCATAAAATAGTGTCTACTTGTTTATGAGCTAATTAGATCCAAATTTCTGCCCCAAAGGCTTTCTCGAGGGTGAAATCACTCACTGTCAGTCTTGCTTCTCCGTTCGTTCTGAACACCAAAACATCAACTTCCAAACACCAAACTCACCATCACGGACAAAGTTTCTTGGTTGATTATTAACGTGTGTATGAGTTGGGTTATTTTGTTCCGAGAACTGGCCAAAGTTTTGTCTCTGTGTTTTAATGGTTGAGCTTGCCAATTGCCCCAAATTCGTTATTACTTCAACTGCACACATTTTTGGGGGCGTGTGTAAGTGTGTGTTTGTGTGTGTCTGTCGTGACGTGTCAAGAAGTTTTGACGTGGTGTTGGAGGTGGTGTGTAAATAATTGGATTGAAAACTTTCTTCCGTCCGATCATATGTGAGTGTTCTGTTTTGTGGCTGGCTTTCTGTATGCATACACCGTACCTCCAGTTTAGAGCCCAGAAACGAGGAGATCAGATAGTTTATGAATGTGCTGGCAAATGTTTTGACTTGCATTGAAAAAAGCTCTTTAGGGAGAATCGGAAGGAAAATGAGGGGGAGTTAGGGATAGCTTTGACATTCCCACATCTGTCACGCGTCTGCATTTCCATTTCTTGTCCATTTCAAGGAACGAAAAAGTTCGAAATCTTATCCTTGTTTGGCGGCCAGGCCTACTACTCGTTTGGGGCTTTGTACCAGAAAATTGAATGAGGAAGAGGAATAGAATGGTGCCTACGTACGGACGCACGTCAAGATGGTGGTGGCGCTCGAGTGAACACTACCTACTGTAGAAACGACTCGAAGTGTCATCTGTCTTCAAAACTTGGATGAAGGCGATACAAATTCTTAACGACTCTGTCATGAAACTCGAATTCAACGGTCTTGACTCTCGATTTTGGTGCACGGAGATCTAGGATATAGAAGACAAGAGAAGGGGGGGGCAGTGAGCGGCACTTTTGTCTTTGGGATTTCATCAAGTTTTGCAATGTCTCCCTTAGTTTACCCCATTGCGATGACACAGTTTAGAAAGTGGGATTTCCTTTTGACAAATGGTCTCTGTCGTTAGCGTAAACAATCGGAAGCAATAATGATTCCATGGAAAGAGATGAAGAAAGAGCAGATCTCTCGGATGGCGATTTAATCCACTTTCCAGATCCCCCGTCAAATATTTTCGGGGTGTCAAGACGTCTCGTATTACTTGTTATTTCGAGGGAACAAAAACGAAGAAAGGGACTCGCTCGCTCTTGAAGAAGAAAAGCAACTGCCAAGGATCTCGGAAGGATAATGCGGTTCCTCCCCATATAAAACCACGTCGGCTCTCTGAAAATTGAAGAGGATTTTTTGGTCATCGGATCCCCAAACCACTTGAATATTTGATGATGGGACATCCGCTCAGGGTTCCCCCCCAAGGACATCATGTGCTCTAATGGGATCTTCTTCAAAATGTACTTATCCCAGTCCCAGTTGTTCTTTTCGGATTACGAACAAAGGTCACTCCAACCAATCTCGTCATCTTCCACTTGAATGTCATTCGCTACAAACAGAAATAAACACCTCGGATGTTTCGTGGACCCCTTGGTGCTTCAGGAAAACAGGAGGGATATATGGGCACTCCAAATGTGGGATTAGCCCGAGTGGGGAAATCTGAAACCTCTTCACATTCATGGGGTCTCGTGGACTTCTCACACGTTGAAAATGACCGATAGAGGCTAGACAAGGGATAGTTGGGTGACTAAATTGTTGCTCTAATGAAATGGCGTGGTGAACAGGATTCCAATCCGCTTAGTTGAGCTGCACGATTATGCCGATCCTTTGAGGAAATCTGCGCCAAAACGTGATCTCCATGAGGGGTAGAAAGACGGTTGTTTTTGTGTTCAAAGTTCACACATGCTTGGTCAGTTTTCTATGCCCACACATGGCACCACTTGGAACTTGACAGTTTTGTGTGTTTGGTCGTCTGTCGTGTCCCAGTTTTTTGCACATTTCAAAAGGCAATTTAGGTATTCCTCCCTCCGCCTTTTCCTATGTCTCCTCCCTTCGTTTCATCCCTCCGAGTTCGAACCCCCTCTACGTACAGTTCACATGTAGATGTGCCTCCTTTTCACAAAGCATTTTGGGGACTTCTTGCTTCAATGGTCATAAACTGACATTGGTAACACAACAACGGGCTCTTTGGCTACCACTGCTGGTGGAAGTGGAGACTGAGTGCAAAGTCCAGAAGGACTCGAACAAAAGGCACTTTTTTCATTCAAAAGAGAAAGAAAACTCGGAAGAAATATGCAAAGCACATTCTTAAGCACATTGTAAGTTTCGTTTCACCGCTCTACGACCATCGTGTGCTAACTGCTGCTTGTGGCTGTGTCTACTGTGTAGGTACTAGCTCTTCGAAGTCGAATTCATTCGCAAGTCAGCCAGTCGGTTGGTCGGAATGTCAATTCACAAGCAAACACAACAACAATAGATTATGTAAATTTCCTCGTTCTTCCCTTGGAAATGACAAAAATCTCTGTTCATTCGGAAGCCCTTCTCTCTCTCTCTCTCTATTTGAAGCTGGGAGTAAAAACAAATTGACTCGTTGGCGCTGTTTTTCCCCTGTGAAATTCATTATCCTTGACTGGGAGACGATAACAATTTGGCACCAACACTGCTCGATTCCTTGGTTTTGGCTAAAATTTTCATTTCCTCAAAGCACGGAATTTTGCATGTTCGATCCACCCCAAAAGCGATGATGATGATGAAGACCTTCACCTTCACAAGTCATAAACTTCATTTACGGGCTGTCAGATTAAAAATGTCCGATATCTTGTTAACATTCTAAAGCCTCCTCCAGACACTTGTAAAGCGGCGAATAGGTCATGGTCTTGACTTGTACTACGACTATTTGGGTAGAAGCGTTG
This sequence comes from Tigriopus japonicus, assembly GCA_010645155.1. NCBI lineage: Eukaryota > Metazoa > Arthropoda > Copepoda > Harpacticoida > Harpacticidae > Tigriopus > Tigriopus japonicus. Next base: position 2,837,950 of record CM021320.1, on the reverse strand, counting down.
AATGAGAGGAGCGACTAAAATACTAACATAAGAAACGCTGGTGTCCATTCAAGCCAGAGAGGAACTCGGGGTTAGCCTCAAGACCTTTTGTGGCCTTTTTATAATCAGCTCTTGTGGTTGGGTTGGGACTTGAATGCAATTTTTCCTTGACGTACTCATTAATTTTCACTTTGTCCGTATTTTTGCCCGAGAAGTGAACCATGAACCCAGCGTGACAGATTGTATACGGGGAAGATTCATTTATTCATTTTCTCAACAACTCAATTTGGAAGCTAGCTTCCTTTCATGCATGCCTTTAGAATGAATCTTGTTCAAGCTTCAGCACCAAAGTGAGTCCAAATTGCTCGTTCATAATTGCATTCGATAATGGTGATGATGATCCCCATGGAAGGAAGAAGAAAATTGAGCCCTACCCACTTTGTTGGACAAGGACTTGGTTGACCCAGAAACAAGGAAAACGTGTACGTAGAACACCGAAAAACAGACATGAGGATCACCCTTCAGCTTTGTAAAATTTTCATATCATGCAAATGAGAATAAAACATCCTTTGCTTCTCGAAAGGAAGCCCAAGCAAGATGGGGAAGGCTGAAATGAGTCTAAGCAGCCATCTGCCACCACTTTGCAGTTCTCGGTAAGAACTAAGACGTAGTACGTACGTACCGTGGTAAAAGGAAGGCTACGAGTTTCTTGGGCTTGTCTAAAAAGGCTTCCAGATCATCACTCACAGCCGGTGACGAACGAGAGGTTGTGGAAGGAAAAGGCCGCCTTCTGAATCTCGAAAAACACGCTGGCAAGTTTTGCAAAGGTAGAAGAAGAGAGTGAGAAGACTTGCACGATTAGGGCGGAAAAGAGGGATCTTCTGGGTGGGTTGGAACAAGGAACCTTGGAACAAGAGTAGGTTTTTCGAGTGCCAACGGAGAAAGAAGGCTTTTAACAAAATGAAGATGCCTGATTGAGGGCTCGAACCTGCAAAGCAAACGGGGGAAATGCTAGCTAGAGCAGGAGGAGGAGACCTTAATGCGAAAGAAATGCCTTGGTAACTTACTAATGCTCTGAATGGAGCCGAGTACTTTGTGATGTTGTGTGTTGTATCGCATCCATTTGGCCAAGATCGGCGTTATTGATGGCTTTGATAATGAGGAGTTGCCCGCAAAAAGAGAAAATCTCTCGAATCTGGAAGACATTGAGCCGCCATTGTTGTTGCTCGACTCTTTGAGATGGGGTGGTGTGTTTACACAAAATCCTCTTTAGAGTCGCCATAAATCACACATTTTGAGAACGAACTTATGAGGAAGTGTCCTTTGAAATTTATGTGCATCACATGTCAAGTCGGCAGTGGTTAACTCGCTCTGGTCAGGAAATTCTGAGGGAGAGGACATAAAATGCATTGGATTTATCCCTTGAAAACGAAAATGCATTTGCTTTCATCAATTCTGGTTTTGAGCAAATCTCCTCTCGGTCTCCTTCGGAATTAATTTTTGCTCGTAACTTACATCTAAGTGACTGTTGGCTGGCCCCCCCAAAAAACCGAACGGATCGAGCGAGAGAGCGAGAGGTGCTGCCAAATGACATCCTTCCCCCAAAACTTGCCTCGCCATCCAGCATCTCTTAAGGCTGCTTGACCGGAGCGTATTTATGCCATTCATCTTAGTTAATAGGAACTACTCTGGAACGAGTCCGTCTGCATGTGGTAGGGGGGCTCTGCTTTGGGCGGATTCTTGAAGTTGCAAGCCAGCACGATGAATACGTCATTCACATGGAGATGCATTCAAGAAGCAATCTCACTAATCGGGCAGGTTCCTTCTTCTCCCCTTTCGCATCTCTTGTACTGAAGGTTCCGTAATCTAGTAGTAACTAGAGGGGAGGAAAAGAGCAAACGAATAAACGAGCATTCAGGCATTGAGAGAACGAAAGATATCAAGTCAGTAGTAGTCCCCTGTACTGATTTGATTGCCGTTCTGATGGACTGTAAAGGGGTTGAAGGGGAAACAGATCGTCTTTCCTTTCTCCCTCCAACCGAAATGAGACCTTCACGAACACATGTGTTTCCTATAAGATTGAAATTTGGCCGGAATTTTTGATTCCCCACGGAGGTTAGCACTCTAATACTTTCCCACTTTGGAGAGCGAGCTCTCAACATCCAAGATCACAAAACTCGCGTGAGACTCCCAAAGGTCATTTGGACTTAAAAATCTCAAAATCTCTTGTACCGAGGGTCGTAATCCCTGTGTCTGGTTCTTCTCAAGAGTGAATTTCCGAATAGAATTTAGAGCTCGACCAACCAATTTCGTCCTGAATCGAATCATGTGTACGAATGAATTGACACGGTCGTTTCAAGTTCCGCCATCACAAACTGGTTGGTCACATTGCAACCTCATCTCGAATGTGTGTCCTTGGTCCTGTCAAAATATGGATGTGGTGTTGATGTCCATTCGCTTTTTAGGCGGTCCCTTGAGCTTCGGGGGAGTGAAGGAATGTCAAGATTAGTGAAAATTTACGATTTGTTTAATTTGCCGGCTCAATTTCTACTCCGGCCGGGGACAACATGACTTTTTTTGCCAAGACACATTTCTTCCCTCACTCTTTGGCCCCTTTCCTTCCCCTTCTTTTTACTTGAATTTCGAATTGGTATTTAGACTTGATTGGATAAGAGCACTTTCGTGTTCGCCTTTTTATGAGGATTCACGATTTGAAAATCTGCGTGTGTCCATTTGCATTCGAGATCTCTCTCTCTGTTACATGAAATTCATTTCCTCTCCTCTCTCTTTACAGGTAAGATGATGCCTTGTTTACCTGTTTTGACTGAAGAGAATAACCAAGGAGCATTCTCGTTCTTGGTAGAGTGAAAGTGGCGCTTCTTTTTGTGACTGATGTTGACATCGAAAATCATTCTTGAAGCAACCTGATCTGTTATTTTAATGGCAAACACTAGCCCGTCGATTTTTGAGTTGATCCCATAGTGACCAAGCCAAGTGTTTTTCGGGTATATGATGTCGAGGGCCTCTTCAAGTCCTCATCGAGTACTTTCTTGGATAGTTTTTCTACCATGAGGCAGGCCCTCATCCTGGCAAACACTTGACACGATCTCTCAGTTGGAAGCAACAACAACAGTGGTTGGACAGCTTTATGAAGGTGTCTTGAGAGCTCATAAATTTCCTGACCATTCTGTATTAATTTGTCGTCAGTGGGTAAGCTGTGGTTGAAGATCAGCATCATCATCATCATCATTGTGGTCGTGGTGGCTCCCTGATTGGTCGGACATGATTTATGCTCAAGAAGCATCGACTCTCTCACACACAGGTCTTCATTAACCAGATACACACGAAGAACGAGCTTGAGGAGCATGTTTCTAACCCAAATTCCGCTGCCAAGTAACAACATCCGTCGGGTCTGCTCGGTGTTAGGAATTTATGTGACAGGCTTGGAAGGATTTTGGAATCCATGTTCAAATTCTCATGGTGTGCTGTAGTTGTTGGCTACGCCTTCGCTTTTGGGATGGATGAAGGTAGCCGAGTGGTCCTGAAGAAGAAGAAGAAGAAGTAGGGACTGCGGATTGTTCTGCGGTCTCCTCCACAGGGGTGTTAGTAATTAGTGGGTCCATTCTCTGTTGTGAACAGCGTTACATTACTATCCTGGAGGTAGATTCTCAAGTTTGGAGCAAGGGTCTTCTTCTCCATCTTGAAATCAGGCATGCTGCGTGACCAAATCCGACATCGAGTTTGAGCCGTTTCTCATGGTAGAGAGGGAAAAAAAGCCAGAGCTAATAGCTCGATGTATTGCACTCGAACTCAATACCAGGTAGTAGAAGTAGTCTATTCATAGTCTTAAGTTGTAAAGAAAGGCCGCCACCGCTACCTTTGGGTGTAATCTAAGGGTTTTTTCCTGGTGGGTATTTACTAGCATTCCGTTTCGTGTTTGCTCTAATTATGAGGCTGATAACATTTCTTAAGGTTGACGGGAACGAATGTCTACACTTTGAATGGGATGATTGTCAGGTAGAGTGGGGACAATTTATTTCTTGCATGCATGTCCTATTACAACCTATTGCCGCCCAATTGCCAGTAGTAATAGTATTGTAGTAGTCGAAATAGTGACAGTTATGGAATATGGATTGTGCACGAGAAGTGACGCCCTTTCCTCATCACATTTCCACGCATTCCAAAATAGATCAGAAATTATTCACCCAAATGGACACGGTGGTGGTGGTGATGATGATGAATGTGTGTACAAACACAAATCTGCCCTCTCCAAAGACGAAACGGCCATTGGTGATATGTGTGCTCATTCGTTCGTTCGTCTTGCCCTCATCAAACTTAATTATACAGCAGGGTGAGAGACTCAAGAGTGGCAAAACTAGTTGGATTCATTCAATGGGAGACGAACGAACTGACAGAACGACGAACATCACTACATAAAGTTGTAAGGGAAAAAGAATGATGGAAAGACCTCCAGGCCCGTCTTTCCTTTCAACTTGTCTACTTTCGGCCGCTTTTTTGGACCACGGAGGGTGATTTTGGAGATGTGATCTCGTTCTCTCTCTCTCCTCATTTCCTATCGATCCGATGATCACGATATGGGGCTCGAAACTTGTCAACTCTATTCCTGAGAGTTTGATCACATACTCAATGCATTATGATTAGGTACGAATGGCTCTATTTCTGGATCTGGGCCGCTTCATCCGAAATGGGACATGGGCCGATTTGCGTTTTGGCTACCGTAACACTCAAGATCTGACCCATTTATTTCAATTATGCCGAGGCTGAAGGGTGCTCTAATGAGCCAATTTCAGAGATTTTTTTTGCCTTCGCAATGAGTTATGGCCTTCATGGGCATGGCAAATTGACGTGTGTGTGATAGCGCTCTGATTTATTAGAATTCATTGAAACTGGCTCTTCTGCAACGAATCGTTGTTCTACATTCGCAGAGTGATGCAAAATATCTGCTAGCAACTGCTGCTATTAAAATATTAATAACAATCCCCCGAATTTCTATCCCACATGCTCGGATTCCACCGACAACACCATGAGGGCCTCATCCAGTCCTCATGATTACATTTTATGGTCCTTTGTGTACCAGGAGGGAATACTACGTACTTCGTCTCAGTTCTCGACGTTCTAGAAACCAAACCCCAAAGTTGGAAGTTGTGGCGGGGCTTTCTGTCCGCCTCTCCATGGCCTCATTTTAGCTTCAGCTCATTTAAGATAGGGTCAAGCATGAAATCCATGCCCGCTCAAAATCCGAGGGGATTTAATTCCCATCACTAGCTTTGTCTCGAGACTCGCCACATTTGAAAGACGAGGAACACCGATGACAAAAATGTAGTTCTCTTCTCTACGAGCACATTTTATTCGAGTTGTGCTTGGTGGAATCCTATGGTCAATCTTTTGGCAAGAACAAAGAGTTACTGCTGCTGGT
>CM021320.1:2792716-2823448 GCA_010645155.1 Tigriopus japonicus | reverse complement strand
GCTCTCAAAAACAACAACAAACAGTTGTCTTCGCATCCTCTTCTGTAAGTATATCCATGCTCTAGCTATCCCTCTCTCCTTACGCACAAAAGCTGCCGTGACCACAGATTCTCTGACAGCCGTTTATACATAATAGGCCTTGCGGGTTCGATCATCCAACAAACGTTTGGCATCAGCCGTCTCCGACTGAACCTGGAATTCAGAAAGAAAAGCTGTCCAATGAATTGGTAATTTTGTCCGTAATGGACGACCAAACACGCGTTGAGCGGGGAATAAACCGTCCGAACAGGCCGTGTTTCGAAGTTCCAGTAATCCCGAGAGAAATTCGTCCGATCTGTATCCATCCTTGCACTTGCCGAGAAGATGCTTCAGGCTCTTGACGTTGGACTCGGCATGACCGTTGGATTGGGGATTGTGTGGCGACGATGGCCGCCATTGAATACCCCACTGACTGAAGAAATCTTGGGTCATGGACGAAGAGAATTGAGGTCCATTCTCCGAACGAAAGATGTTAGGAACTCCAACAATGGAAAAAATTGAACGAAGTTCATGTATTAACAATGATGCCGTGGGAGCAGAGTTGAACATCGCAATGAACGGAAAACTCGAAAAACGATCAGTGTAGACCAGATAGTCCTTGCTACCATAAGAGAAAAAATCCGCACTGACCAGTTCAAATGGACGAGAAGGGACATCGTCCAGCATCATCGGTTCTGCGGGCATTGAGGGTCGGAAGAAGGCGCATTCACGACATGATTCGATTTTATTTTTAATATCCTAATTGAAACCAGGCCAATAAACGATCTGTCTAGCTTGGTTCGCTCAATCCCTTGATGACTAGCATGAAGTAAGTTCAGGATTTCGCCCGTAGCAGGTAGAGGAACCACAATTCTCAATCCCCGGAGGACCAAATCGCCATCAGTGGAAAGCTCATCCGAGACTTTCTTGAAAAGAGAAACATATCCAGAGCGGGAGTTGGCAACACCGTTCTTCCGCACTGCGGATAAAAGATGATTATAATCTGGTGAATTGCGGGCGTGGATTGAGAGACTTTCCAACGACAAATCACACTCGCCGGATTGTACTCGAGACACTCGTAGATTTGATCGGTCATCCTCCCAATCATCATCATCATCATCGTCGTCAGCTTCAACCGCATTTGGGATAGGAGAGCGGGATAGGGCATCGGGAATGAAATGAGATTTCCGACATTTCCACTTCACGGTAAACTTGAATGAAGAAAGACGTGAACGGTACCTAAGAATCCTTGCATTCTCGATTGAGTTCAACAATTGATTGTTAAAAATCGGCCCCAGAGGCTTATGATCGGTCATAACGTTGAAGTGTTCTAAACCTGCCAAATAAACACGACATTTACGTATTGCCCAATAGATAGCTAATGCTTCAAGTTCAACAATCGCATATCTGGTTTCAGCATCTTTCAAAAGTTGTGAGCCACATTGAATGATGCGTTTTCTTTTCTTACCGCTGGAGTATGGACCCTATATTTAGAATACCAGGACGACAGCTTGCCAGAAGCCATTCCGTTAGTGGATGTGACAGCCCTTTCTTGCGCTCGTGCTTTATTGTCCGGGTGGATTTCGCGGTTCGGTCTGTCGGAAACGATTATTACGGATAGAGGGGCACAATTCACTTCCTCGTTATGGCTTGAGTTGACTCTCATGTTAGGTACCAAACTTTACCACACGACATCGTATCATCCCCAATCCAATGGAATGTTAGAAAGATTTCATCGACAATTAAAAGATGCGTTGCGTACCCGCTTAGCTGGCCCACAATGGTTCTACCATCTTCCCTGGATTCTATTTGGAATTCGATGTGCACCGAAGGATGACACCAATCTCTCACCTGCCCAATTGTTGTGCGGAACATCCTTGAAGGTGCCAGGGACTTTATGCGTACACCCAAATGCTCAATCAACTATAAACAATCAATTCTGTGAGTTACGTGAACGATTGAATAATGTGGTCCCTCCCGATTCCCAATTCCATGGTATCTCTCCAACTTTCATTCCACGGCAACTGTCGACGAGTCCGTTTGTCTGGGTTCGGATTGATAGAGTGAAATCACCGTTAGAACCACCCTATGAGGGCCCATTTCGTGTCATTCGGAGGCGTTTTTGTTGAATGTGAATGGCAAGGAAAACTACATTTCAATAGCCCGACTTAAACCAGCCCAACTTGAAAATCCGCCAATGATCACCCGCTCTGGGCGTGTTGTGACTCCGCCTGATGGATTTGGACCCGGATGAATCCGGATCTGCCCGGGGGGTTGTGTGGCACCTCGTGATGATGATTCGTTTTGCTCGCAATTAGTTTTCTTGCTCAATATTAATATTTCGTTGCGCATTCTTTTGTGGGAAATAAAGCTAGTAAAAACCTCTACACTGGTGCCAACATGTAACACGAAGAGTAGCTGCGAGGCCATTCAACGTGGAATGAGTAGAGTAGATATTTCAATACTGGTTTATATTCTCATACAACGCTATACGGTATAAACATACCAGGGGGGAGGGTTGTGAGCAACGCAGTTGCCCAAGAGCGAGCACGCTACAAAATTTCATTTCCGTTACGGAAAGTGGAACCCCCTGGTATAAGCAGTACTTTCTTTTGGTTCTGGATTCTTACCCTCCCCTGGGAGAATGTAGCATTTTCTACCGGGAAAATATTAGTGACAACAAGCTTTACGGGGCCCATGTGGGAACAGGGGGTTTTGGGTGGGGAGAAGTAAGCGGGAGAAGTAAGTGGGAGAAGTAAGTGGGAGAAGTAAGTGGGAGAAGTAAGTGGGAGAAGTAAGTGGGAGAAGAAAGTGGGAGAAGTAAGTGGGAGAAGTAAGTAGTAGAAGTAAGTGGGAGAAGTAAGCGGGAGAAGTAAGTGCGAGAAGTAAGTGCGAGAAGGAAGCGGGAGAAGTGAGCATGATAAGTAGGGACAGGAACTTGAAACGAAAAAAAACTATTCGTCTTCTGAGCCTTTATTCGTCGCGAATTTTTTTTCGTCTTATTTGCATATTATTCGTCTTTTTCAAGCTCTTTACGCGTTGTTTTCTAATTTCCACGCAAAAAATAACTTCGAAGAAAGTTCAACGTCAAAGCTTCAGCCAAGGAAATAAATTGATTGATTGTCAATTCCGGTTTTGCACCAACAAAAAAAATCCACACTTAAAAATCAACTTGGACTCGTAGCATTGCCCGCCAGACACGGAAAAGAAAGATTACTGTTGGGTTTAAAAAGCTTTCTGGCCATGAGAACAATTGATGTATCTGTAATTCTCACTTTATGTATAACTCTACTGTATACTCTCCTTAAAGGAGGCATTTTCTAACTTTTGTTTTTACTTGACATATGTACCACTGAATAATTCTTGCCCATTAGGTTATTCCTGTTTTAAATTTTCTAGATTTTGCCGTTTTTGCACAAGTAGACAATTTTTTCCGTCAATAAGGAGATACATTTTGTCTGTTCAGTAAAAGCAGTTTAAACGTCTTTTTCGGTCTGTACAGGCACTCAATTTGTCTCCTTTTTTATCATAGTTATGAGTAGGGCTAGGGAATTTTTTTTTTACATAAAAAATATTTTTTTACATTTTTTGCCAATTTTACGTGAATATAACATTTTAATTTTATTTGACATTTTTTTGGAAAATTTCAACATTTTCTTAACATTTTTTGTACTTTTTGCTCAAAAATGTCATCCCAAAACCGGTTCTGAGGGACCAATTAATCAAAGGAAGGCTTGATTGAAATTTCCCGCCAAAATTTCCCGCTAAAATTGTCATTGTTCAGCTTCACATTTTACGATGCCAATCAATTAAAATCTTTGGAGAGGGGAAAAAGTGCCCTTAAAGTTTCTTTTTGTTATTGTGAAAAAGTTCACATCAGAAACTTTGTGACCCTTGTTTCCGTGATTATTTTACGTGGGCTAAATAGCTATGTGTAGAGTAAATTATGTTTTAAGTTGGCACTGTTGCCATTATTTACTCAGACTTTAATATCTATTGCCTTTCAAAGGGTCTGATGAATGAGCTATCTGACTTATAACATAAACTGTTTTGACGTCTAGCTTATAAAAACACCCCGCTATGTGAAGTGCAACCTCCCGTTTTTTAAGCTAGAGTTTTGACGGCATTATTTCCTTCAGATGTCTGGTCACACTGTCTTAAGTAGTCTTCTCAAGTCCTCCACGCATCTAGTCCCATTTCTCACACATTTCGTTGACTTTTTGCCCTAATTTTTAACATTTTTTTGCTCTTTTTGCTCTAAATTTCAATTTTTTTTGCCCTTTTTGCCCTATATTTCAACATTTTTTGCCATTTTTCCTGACATTTTGATGACATTTTTTGGATGTTTTTCCAACATTTTTTCCCGGGCTCTATTTATGAGTAAGTAGTTTCATTCGCCTTTTGGGCAAATTGATTCCATTTTTTACGTATTTTTAGTGAGTTTTTCTTCGTTTTTTCGTCTTCTTCGAACTTTTATTCGTTTTCTTTTGTTTAATTGGGCAATCTTATTTGTCTTTTTTCGTCTAATAAGGCAATTATATTTTTCTTTTTTGGTCTAATTTGATAGTTTTATTCGTCTAAACTTCCTGTCCTTAGTGGTATGAGTGGAAAAAGTAGAATGAGGCTAGTCGTTTAACGATCCCTCTTCAGGGAAAATGGCAATATTTAGATTTTTTGGGGGGAAAATAAAGCTGATTGAATTGTCGATTCAAAATTCATTTAAGGTTGACGTGAAAAGCTACTCCATTACTTTCATTGAGTCAAGTTTTTGGCCGCAATACGATGCAAATTTTCTACTGTTTAAAATATTCTACATTGTGTGACAAAATTTGCAAAATTCTAAAGAAAACAGAGAACAAACATTGCTAAAATATTTATCTTTACACTTAATTCTACTCTTCAAAATGTTCCCAAGAACAATCCTGCAAGGCTAATCAAATTGAAAAGAGGACAGACACGGTCAGAGTTGTGTTTGAAGTCCCTGTAAAGCAGCCTTCTAATCTCAATAAAATGTCCACGATTGATGGAAGCTTTACCTACCTCTTCTTTTTTGCGTCCACTTGTGCGTTCGAATGTAGTGTACATTGAATAACATTTCTTTTAAAAATATTTCTCTCGTTTTGTTCCCACTTGCAATTCCCAATGCAACTTACAGAGGACAACGGCAAAGGCCAATTCACTGGTCTTTCCACTTAATTCACGAATCAAACACACACATGCACAAGTCCAATATTTTGTCCTTGTTTATCAACTAGTTGAGGCAAGCCAGGATTGCCATCTCTACCGTGCAACCCTTGAACAGCAAATAGGCCTGTAGTGTAAAAATATTTGGACGATCAGTTGTGGGAATCCTTTCACTTGAATGCGTAACAGAGAAAGAGATCAGCTTGTGGAGAGGAAACTCAATGAAACTTTGACTGTTTCCATGTATTTGTCCAAAATTCCTCTCCCTTTAATGTTCATGTCTGTGATAAGCCAGTAGTTCTTGGAAGGAGGTGCTCCTCTTCTCTCCTCTTGCTTCTTCAGTTTCAATCAAGTAGAGCTAGGTCAGTTGCAAGCTCTGGACGAGCTTCTTGAGGTCAAAAGATTAAACAATGAATGAGCCCGATTAAGAAGAGAGGAGACATGGTGTTCTGAATGGCTTTTTACGTTTGGATCGAAATACCCCAAGACATCATGGCATTTTGGAGTCACAATTCAATGAGGAACAACTTTACTTTTATTGTATTACATAAATGTAGGTCCAGGGATAAAGTTAAATACCTAAAACATTATTACTTTATTAATTACATTATTAACATATAACTTTTATTGAAAACATTTAAAAAAAGGTGGGATTCTGCCTTAATTTCAATTCATTACTCTTAATGCTATGTTGCTATTGAAACATTACTCCTCGCAACATTATGAACTTTTCTACGCTGGTCAAAGGATTCACTGTAATGTGAGTCTGCAGTATTCTAGAATATATTTCTATTTATTATTTAAAGAAAAACGGCTAGCGCATCTCAGTTTAATCCCAATTTGCGGCTTAAAATTATACAGGTAAAGGCTCCTTTTTTTGCTTCAACCATGTACTCTTTAACTTTTCATTGCCATATTTCAAGTCAAAGCATTACGATTTTTACCTTCTTTTCTAAATGGGAGGCAATTACTTTATGGTTTTGATCACTATTTTTTTACTTTGATCAAGTTTAAATCAAATTTTTGGCCGAAAAATTCAAAATGCAGGCCCTTGTAATGAGTCATCTTTCTGCTGTCTTTTGGTATTGTTTGTTAAAGAGTCAGCACATCAATGATAAAGGATGTTCCATGAAGGAATATTCCCACTACTTGCTACTTTTTGGTTGCCAATAGCATATATTGGTTTGGTGGTTGTTTGCATTGAACGGGCAGATCAATGCTAACTTTTTACACCAAAGAGTTGAGTTTGGAGGGTAACAGTCAACCAGGATCGAACCCCATCCATCTGAACAACAAACCGACGTAGTTCACGCTACACTATGCCTCACCTACCCTGTCTTTTGGTCATATTGGCTTTTTATTCATGTTTACTTCATTTATTATGAGTTTTGTATGTAGGGCGTATTTGCATCTTCAGGAACCAAATTAGCTAAAATGTAAAATGCTATGCATATTTTCATTGTTTGAAATAATCCACATTGTGCGACAAAATTTAAAAAAAACTAATCTCAATAAGATGTCCTGGATTGAGGGAAGCTCTACCTACCTCTTCTATTCTGCGTCCACTTGAACATTCAAATGTCACTTGAATAACATTTAAAAAACAAGTTATTTCTCTTGTTTTGTTCCCACTTGCAATTCACAATGCAACTTATAGAGGACAACAACAATTCACTGATCTCTCCACTTAATTCACGAATCAAACAAACACATGCACATTTTCAATATTTCTTCCTTGTTTATCAATTACTACTAAGTTGAGGCAAGGAAGTTTTCTTTTCCCAACCAGGATCGCCATCTCTACCGTGCCACCTTTAGACATCAATAAGGCCTGTAGCGTAAAAATATTTTCACAATCAGTCGTGGGAATCCTTTCACTTGAATGCTTAACAGAGATCATCTTGTGGAGAGGAAACTCAATGCAATTCTGATTGTTTCCATCTAATTGTCCAAAATTCCTCTCTCTATAATTTTCATGTCTGTGATAAACCAGTAGTTCTTGGGAAGAAGTGCTCCTCCTTGTTCAGTATCAATCAAGTAGAGCTAGGTCAGTTGTACGCTCTGGACGAGCTTCTTGAAGTTAACCATTCACATGCAAGATCAAGTACAAGATTGCAGCAATAAGAAATCAATTTATTGCAAAAATACTGTTCATGTATATATTTTTGACTTACGCTAGATTTCTATTGTTAACCTGAAGTGCTCTAGTTTAACCAAGGTATCCTTGGTTTAACCAGTATTGTACCTAGAGTCGCATTCACATACCATGTCAAATGCCTGTTCTATAAGCACACTGATTGTTACTTAAAAGTGGCTACATGATTATTCAGTATGGGTTCGTCAGAACATGAAATACACGGGGGTTTCACTTACCGGATCGGAAAACTGCGTCTTTTACGTGGGTTCTTTCTACTCGGGCCTGAGAAAGAGTTGAATCGTAGAGCAAGTTAATTTCGGGCAACTCTAAACCACCAAGTCAACCAGATTTCTTGCCTCTTGAGCTGTTGCCACCTAGGTCAGGTGGGCAAGTGCCAGAGGCGTCGGTGGAGCGAGGAAGAGGAGCAGGCCGCTCCTACACCTCCACCTCTGACACTTGCACCACCTTCCCGAGGTGGCAACAACTCAATCGGAAGAGAATCTGGTTGACTAAGTGGTTCCGAGTTACCCTCAACCAACTTTCTCTCCTCCTCTCCTCTTACTCAGGCCCTGGTAGAATGTAACCCGGGTAAAAGAAATAGCTATTCTTTGTGTAGGCAAAATTTTATAATATTGATTTGATTCCTTGGAATTCACTGAACAAATTGGCATCTTTGAATTTTGGTTTGGATCAATGTTCAGTCCTATTTTTGCAATAACACAAGTCTTAATAGTTTTAAATTCTATCACCCTATAAATAAATTTTGTATATTATTGACTCATTTCTAGCCTTGGCATCTTTACGTGAAATATCGGTCGTTTTCAGGGACCTAAAATCATCAAATGAACGCTTAAATGGGAAAAACTTGGATTCGCTAAAAATGGGCTGGGCAACTCAGCACAGCCAACGGCCCTGTTCTACCACCCGCAGTATGATTTAAAACGCTCATTTGCAACAACCATTTGCATCACTCTTTTTTTGCAATTAAAAACTTCTGCCCCCAGAGTACACGGAATGGAACTCTATTTTTTTAGGAGAGATGGTTATAGCGCAGTAGGTTAACGCGCGACCGTGCAATGCTTGGGTTCATGGATTCGATCCCAGGTCTTTCCCCCTGTCCTTTCTCTTCGTCTAGTGGATGATCGCCTCGAACCGGCGTTATTTGTAAAACCCAGAATGGGCCTTGTATCACCAGGTACAATAATGGCATGTGTAAAAGTATTGAAATAATTGTCCAATGAGACCAAAAATCTCGCAATAAAGATTATTATTATTTTATGGGATTAGTTGGGGATTTTTAATACCGCAGCAAGAAATGCGGTTCCTTGCAAAAAATAAATAATGAAAATAATACATCCAATTAACAATGATTCAAATGTTAATTATATACGTTATTCTTATGATTTCTTGCTGGGAACAGCTTTGCAGTTATGCAAACACTGCAAAATGTAGAAAATTGACTAAAGGAAGAACGTAGTGGGCGAGAAATGGTCAGTAGCACATACAAGGTGACACATAAATCTTTGCCTGTTGGCAATCATGACAAAATCACTTATTTTTGCCTTACTAATCGCAAACGAAGAAGGTTTACAAAATGAAATATGTTTATCAGTCATTTTCAAACTATGTTTATATTTTACACATTTTTGTCAGGTTATAAGAAAACACCAAAATGAATTGATTCCCTAAGGCTCTGTTTTTGATAAAAGTTGATGTGTCCATGATTTGAGAAGCACCCAAAAGACGATATTCAATTGCCCCTTTATGGTCGGTTTCCGTGGATTCAAATTTTGATGATGGTTCAATGATTGTCAAAGAGGCAAATCCGGTTTTATAACATGATGTGAATTCTGTTTGAGTCGGGTTGTAGGAGTGTTGGAAAAATCCAATGGAGGTTTTCAGTTGTCTGGATGCAATTTAGGCTTTTGGGACCGTTAGAAGACATTTGCACCAACTAATTTTGACAAACTATGTCATCAGGGTCCAGGTCAATATCTCTTGGTTTTGTTAAATTTTGAGACATTTCTCTTGTTAAATCATGAAGTTTTTCAATCTGTTCTGGAACCATTAGCTTTCTTCTTCTCGCCAAATATGAAACGGTATCTATTTCAAGGCGAGTTAATTGGACTAATTAATCTTGTATTCAATTGATCCAACTTTAATCACGCTCACAGGCACCCTCCATATGTAAAGCAACTGATTTGGGTGTGATTTTGAAATACGAGACAAAGTCAAGTTCCTTTGGCACCATTGATCACTCGTATGGAAAAGTGTAAAAGCTAATTGAAAGATTTACAGCAAAAGCCATTTTTAGGTTTTGTTCTTTGATTATTGAAAAGGGAAGGTACACAAGATTTTGTCTTGTTTCTGAGGCGGCAAAGATTTATGTGTCACAGTGTGCAAATCAAAAGACCCAAGAGTTAACAAATGCCCCTTTTCAAAAGACGTTTTGAATTAAACTTTACTTAAAAACAGATCTACCAATATGTTTTTGTTCTCATAGACAGAAAGATGACCTTTTTCATTACAATATTGACCTTTACTTTTGAATCAAAATCCAAGAAATATCCCAATTTCGGCCAATTACACGAAAAAAGAAAAAAAATCTAAATTAGACTTTTCGCGACGAATGATGGTAAAAATGACGAAAAGAGACGAATAAGTTTATTCGCCTAAGGTTCCTGCCCCTATCCATTATCTTGTATTTACAAGATCAAATGTCCACTGCACTAGTTTCCTTCCACCCTTACGCCCCTGGGTCGCACATTAGGGCCGGGCAATGGAGATCGGTACAAGTGCAGTCTCGAGGTATTCGATTTCGGTCGCTCCGCACCCAAACCGACTTTACCAGGATTGGTCGACTTTTGGACGATATCCCGGCGACTGAGAGTTAAAGTTGGAGACCGTTGCGAGACTTGCGGAGCTCGAAACTTTCACGCTTTGTGGCGAGAGAAACAAACACCACGGATTGAGAAAGTAAGCGAGGTAAGATCAAATAGAATGGAGCAACTTCAGTTCAATTCTGTTGACAAGATGAGGTGGACGGTGTTTTTAATCAGTTGTATCTTTTTGTGTTTGGCGTTAAGTAATGCTGACCAATACGGTAAAACGGAATGGCTTCCTGCCTGTTTTTGGTTTGAGTTTATTTATTTTTGTTCTTTAACCATAGATCCTCACACCTATTCTGATTTACAACAGCCCCATGTTTTGTATCACCGGCAGGATTTTGGAACTATCATTGATGGCAATCCGGTAAGTGTCAGTGTGTAAATTACCTAATAGGCTTCATTTGAATACTTGCTCCATTTCTTGCAGTTGGGGTTAATTGGAGTGGGGGCCGTCGTTGGAATCATCGCAGGAGGAGTTGCCGTGGCAAAAGCTGCTAACGAGCGGACTACTATACAAAACAATATCAATACTCTCTCAACAACAACAAGCAACCTGCAAACAACAACAAACACAGTCACGGGTACTTTGACTACAGCCCAAATGACAACAGCAGAAAACGACGTTAAAGCCGACTCCATTTGCACATTTTTAAACACTGCAGGAGCGGTTACAGTTGCAGACAATGCTGACGCCTTGAATGAAATAATAGCTGCAGCCATGGCTGTGTCATGCTAATCATTAAATTATATTACTCTTGTTTCCATTTTGTCCTCTTCTCTTATGTTGAAATATTTAATGCCAAAATATATTTATGCTTTAAACAAGTAGGAAATGAAGCATTTCTGCATTGAGCTATTATCCTATTATTATCATAATATAGAGAACTGTAAAGTGGTGTTGCTAGACGGACTGGTATTTAGATAACATATCAGTAAGTAAGAGCACCATCCCAAATGAACAAGTTGTATTAACGAGAGGAGTAAGAATATAAATTGGAGATGATTTCAGAATTTTCATTACTGCTATAGACTCCACTGAAACTTCTGCCTTGGCTTTTTTTGCGAAATCAAAGACACTAAGAAGTACTTATTTTAAGAAACTGATAGAACACATAACATAGGGCAAACATCTGTTTGCCCTTTATAATCCAAAGTCCTTGAATTGGCAAGCAAGAAGTTTACCCTTGTAGCAGGACTACCAAATGCTTGCGAACTGAGTTAAAATTTTGCTTCCTAAGGGAAATCAATCTTGAACAAGTTTAACTCCCTTTGCAGGAACATCTGTTTGCCCTTTAAAATCCAATGTACTTGAATTGGCAAGCAAGAAGTTAACCCCTGTAGCAAGACTACAATATGCTTGCTAAGGAAGTTAAATTTTTCTTACCTAAAGGAGAACAACCTTGAACAAGTTTAACTCCCTTAGCAGGAACATCTGTTTGCCCTTTATAATCCAATGTACTTGAATTGGCAAGCAAGAAGTTTACCCCTGTAGCAGGACTACCAAATGCTTGCTAACTGAGTTAAAATTTTGCTTTCTAAGGGAAAACAATCTTGAACAAGTTTAACTCCATTTGCAGGAACATCTGTTTGCCCTTTATAATCCAATGTACTTGAATTGCCAAGCAAGAAGTTAACCCCTGTAGCAGGACTAGAGCGTTATAATAAAAGAGTACGCGCATGTGCCATTTTGGTCCCAAGACGTCGGTTCCATTGTACTATGATTCTTGGGTTCGACTTGTTTGAGGCAACTTTACCTATGCACTATTTACTACCAAATTGACGCTCATGATCTCAGCTTACCTTTGAAAGCATAATGTTTGACCTTAATAGCCTTTGAAGGCCAAGGTTGGCCAAAACCGTGGGTGCCGGAAGATAACCTTCTCGTTCTCCTTAAACCTCGATGCGCATTCAAGTCCAGTGCTGCTGTGAATTGACTCAGTAATGTCAGCTCTTGATGAATCTCCACGCTGATTTGCATTAAGTTTCTTACTTTTTAGGAAAATTTAATCTAACTAGATACAAAATTGATTGGTGAATATTTAGAACGTCACTTGAAGCCATTAGAGCGTTTTCCATGTGGACATTATTGCATTGTCATGTTAAATGACTTTTTTGTTGAACAATTATCTGGCAGCCCTGGTGAAGTTGCGCATTCGTAGCAGTCGTCAGGCTGACAGTGCTACAGGCTGTTATGCCTAACTTTGTAAAAAGTTTTGATCGCGGTGATGTCACGCGGGGTTGAAAACGAATGGAGATTTGGAATGGAATTTCCTCGCCTTAAGAGAACCGTTCTATCCACTTTTCAAAAGCGGCAGCAACGTCTGTACCATGGTCGCCTGGATTGAAAGGTCTTGGGCCATTGGATAGCAGGGGGTCCATTTTTGGATCGCGTGAGTTCGTTCCACCTCTGTTCGCCAGTAAAACAACGGCAGATATATATGATGATGAACCTTCTTATTTGACATAAGTATATAAGCATATATGTAGGGACGGGCAAATAGTGTAAAAAGATTTTTGGTAACACAAACCCATTTTTCTGCACTTTTGCACTTTCCACCTTTATTTGCACTTTTTATTTACGTTTTTGGCCAAAATTGACAAATTGTTAAGAAAATGTAGTGGCTTTTGAAAGAATTTTTAGTTTCAAGATCTAATTTTGAACTAGTCGAAAAAGCTTGCATTTGCAATCAACCATTCTTAGCACCTTGAAGAAATATGTGCATTTCAGACGCAAACCTCAGACTTTATTCACCATCTTGGCTTTAACTATAACATCCTGTTTACTAAACTAAAGATTGGATAAAAGAATCTCTTTGCATGCAACCAACAAATAGCAAACCTAAAGAAACTCATGTTATGGTAATGGAAGGATCTACAAACAATATAGATTGTAGAATTAGGTTTCCTGCCCACAAAGATCGCTATTTCTAAAAAAGGCCGTTATAAACTTAAAATCATCAAGCTAAGGATACATCAATGTAGCAGTACACATTGTTTAATTGACTTGGAGATATTACTTTTAAGTTCCAAAAGTATTTGAGAACAGTTTTGATGTGATGAGACAATGAATGCCATATTTGAAATTGAGTTAAGGCCATGGGCCAAATATTGAAGTAATGTCGCTAAAAACATGCTTAAAACACATTTATGACTATTTTCTTTGATGCAATTGTTAGGCACACGTGGGTATTTTTCTGTTCAATTTTCAATGTCTATTTTTAAACAACTTGAAGGACGAAAACGGAGTGATTTAAAGCCATATAAAACAATTGCTAAATATATTTCGACAATATTTTAGTTACATACATCCACGAGACCACCTTAGGAATGAAAAATTCAGAAGATTGTTGACTAGAGTATTTTTCATGACTTTACATCCTTTTTGCTAGTGACCTAATTAATAGAACTCAATTACTTGTGCGGCATTGTCTCTTCACCTCAAACTAGTCTCAAATGTCTTTAGAACTTGCAAATGACTTCTCCTACTCAATGAGACATGCAGGGGGAGGTTTAAGTGATCTCTTCAAAAATCTTATCGCGGGCGGATAAAAGAAGAGAAAAGGCTTGTTCGTCAATGTAAGATTTTGGTCAGTGCAAGGGTTTTCGCGTTTTACAGACCGCCCTTATGACCGAGATGCTACAAAAAATGTCGAACTGCAAGTTTGGACATTTTGACTCTCGGTTTTGTAAGAATTTGCAAAATTATTCTTTTGATTAAAAAATGGCAAGCACTTAAAAAAGACCTTTGATATTGAAAAGAAACACGTACAAAACACGCCATTTTGTTTGGTACCTTGATGGTTTTGGAGCTTTCCAATACAAATCAGTGATTATAACATCACTTAAACTTGTACTTACCCCAAAAAAGTGGCCTTATGTTGAGAATTTTCTCGTGCAAGAACGAGCAAATACAGTGTGCATTTTTTTCCAAAATCCTAACCAAAGGTGTTCAAACTTGCAATTCGACATTTTTCATGGCATCTAATTCACAAGGGCGGTCTGTAAATTGTGAAAACCCTTAAACTGCCCAAATTCTCACGAGCCACCCACTGTTGCCAAACAAGCCTTTTCTCTTCTTTCATCCGCCCGCGAAAAGATTTTTGAAGAGATCACTCAAACCTCCCCTTGCATTTCCCAATATGACGTTTTAAGTCCAAATGCAAGTTATTTGCTCTTTTTGACATTTATTTGCTCTTTTTTGACTCTTTTTTGCTCTTTTTTGACACTTATTTGCTTTTTTCGACATTTATTTGCTCTTTTTTGACATTTATTTGCACTTTCAACATTTTTCTGCACTTTGTTTTGCACTTTTGGGCACATTTTTTTGCAACTTTTGGTAACTAAAAGGGTAAGATTATTTGCACTTTCTGCCCGTCCCTACTATATGTATATATTTCGTCATTACTAAGTATGCTTCTTACCCCCAGCCTTTGTAGATGATAGTATCGTGGTGACTGAGTCGGCTGGGAATAATTGAGCTTGATTTCTTGTGCGTTCGTTGGAGCTGTTAATTACATGACGAGAATCGATGGTTCTCGTGTTCGTCCGGTTGTGTTACTTATAGCGTCCACGGCCAAGGTCATTTCCTCAAAGTTCGATTGGGAATCTTTGGTATCCATGTTCGATGTTCTTACCGTCGGGGTCACCACTTCAGCGTCATGCCATTGATGAATGCGGGATGCTAAGTTTTTGAGTAAGGAATTTATTGAACGTGTTAATCGAACTGGATACATAATCAGAATTTCGCCTACAAATCAGATAGGTTTGAGGACCCGACGAACGCAAATCAAGTCCAGCTGGTCGCTAATCAAATTGAGCAAATAAGTGAGTGGCGATCAAAAAGGCAACGCCACTAGAGACGCTAAACGCCACAAGCTCAATGAGGTCAAAAATGGGCCCATTGAACATAAATAACTTAGCAGCTGATCAATACTGTTGCATCAGGAGAGATGTTGATCAATGACTACGCTAGGTATTGACTAGATGTATTTTGTTTAGCAAGACATGTATATATTCAATGACAGACATGACTAAAATGAGCATGAGCATACAGACGAGAGTAAAGGCGGGAATATAACATCTCCCTTTTTCGGGGGCAAAGTAAATAACATTATATAAATCAGGGTCATCCGGACCCATGGTTGGATCTTGTCGGATCTGCGACGGGAAGCTCCCCAGGATATGAGATCTTCCAGGCACACAATGGTTCCCAACCTCTGATGAGGCACCACCCTCCTAAAGGCACCACTCACTCCCCCCAACGAAGTTGAAGCTCGCAACGCAATCGGCTCGCAGGTCGGCACGAACCGACTGCGCCATGTTGCATCATGAGATGTTGGTCGATGTATTCTGTATAGCGAGACATGTATATTTACAATGTACAGGCGAGAGTAAAGGCGGGAGCATAACAAATATGTTTTCAATCAATTTCAAAGCAATGTTAATTGAAAAGGTTGATGGGTGTATAACTTTCAATCTAGACCGGATAAAAACGCAATAAATAACAGTTTTCCACTTGGTTTCCTCAGTCAGAGTTTTTTGGAGTCAGAAGCACATTTCATAGTTTTTGGGATTTTTTTGCAATGGTTTGATGTTGATATGATTTTTTGAATACCATCTCAGGCCATTTTAGGCTAGGTTAGATCAAGGAAATCGGCCTCCTTGGTTAGATTAAGCTGGCCAATTTTCTTAGGAGGAAACAGATACCAACAAAATCATGGTCTCCTAGACATGGTTATAGGTTAGCCCCCAATTCCCAACTCATCTCCCAAACATTTAATCGGTTCAGCCTTTCCCCTCCTCGTCCTTGGCCTCGCCTCCCCCTTCTCCCACCTTCTTGTCCCGTTTCCCTTCCCTCACCCAAAACCCATTTCTATTTCCACCCTGGTCTCAAACATCCAAAACCCTTCCTCTTCTCCCACTTTCTCTCATGGGCAACCCGGGTCCTACGCCAGAGTTACCGCCCCTGACCCTCCCAAAAAGCTCCTTCCTGCAGGTCAAAATTTTGTTTGGAAGCAAGATATTTTAAGGTAAGACAGAAAGGCCCAAGAACCAATAGACTTGGTCCATTGGATGGCCTTTAGCCCATAAAAGGGCTATATTTGATCATTGATTGTCTGATTTCCAAAAACGACAGGACAAAGGTCTAGATGAGCACAACCTAATCAAGGTTGGGGACCTAATTGGTCATTAATTCTGGTCAAAATTAAAAAGTGAAACTTGTCGAATATTTTGAAAATTAGGATATGTACTCTCTATTAAGCTCTGTGGTTTGGACTCCAGCATAACACTGCTCTCCCAATATCCTTCAAATTCAAAAGAGAGAGAAAAGAAATTCTTACCAAGTTGGAAACAAAGAAGCAAACCTTCTTGAGGATGGAGAAGTATCAGCATACGAAGTCATTTGAAACACTAATTTACAAAAAAACGAAACAATTCTTGAGATTATTTAAAACCAACAATTCTGCAGTTTTAAAAGTACCTTGATGCAAGTGCTTGGTCATTAGGGTTTCAACATTCTTAGGCATGACCACTTTTATGAATCAAGATGATGACATTCCTTGCAACTGAAGTTTTCAATCAGGCCACAAACCATTAGAAAAGGACACCTTGCTTTGGTTTAGATTTACTTTTTTTCCATGCCCCATAGGGCTGAGTCATAGACTTCTTGAAAAATATACATCCATATATTTGATAAAGGGGATATCTTAGGTACCTGGTCCTCTTTTGAGTACACCGTCCTCATTTGGGTACACAGTCCTCTTTTGGGTACACGGTCTTCTTTTGGGTCCACGGTCCTCTTTTGGGTACACATTTGTCTTTATGGTACATGGTCCTCTTTTGGGGTACAGTACTCTTTCTTGGGTACACAGTCCTCTTTTGGGTACCAGGCCGTCTTTTAAACAAAAAAAAACCTTAGAAACGAAAAAATGTAAATCTTATTCAATTTATCCGTCTAGCAAAAATTTTTTTTTTTGTGTGACATCTCAGTTTCCGATGAAGTGCTCACAGATTCTTGCCCTTGTTTTCTCCTACTTGTTGCATTGCCTCTTGGATCAAGGCGAGTTTCCTTCCTAATTGAAAGTAGGTGATTTGGTTCCAGTTTTCAAGGGCGGAGATTAATCGCTCCCTGTTAAGTATAGGCTTATAACGGACATTTAGAGAAATGGACGTATGTCGGAAAATGGCCTGGACAAGAGATGGCCGATGTCACAATGGTTTGAATTTGCTGCCAAAACAAGGGGCCAAGTTAGCTGACCAAAATGCCCTGCCTCGCGAAAAATCCTTGACGATTAAGTTTCATCTTTTAATGGTATCAAGCAATAAGAAAATCATTCCTTTTATTTTTGTGATTCAATTTGAAAAGATTTGACAGTTTCAACTCAAAGCAACATGATTTGGATAAAAGAGTAAATATCGCATTCAGTTTTTCTTGGTTTGGAAACACAAAATGGCATCAGTTAAGAATGGTTTCATGTAGTTGCAAACAAGGCTGGACCAACACAAGGAGGTTGAGACAGATCTCCATGAATGAGTCACATCTGTGGTGATTAACACCCCCTTAAGGGAAAGATTGCGTTCTGTGGGTAAAAAATGGTTGAGATTGCAACAGAAAATGCCCTCTGAATTGGTCAAATTTTTAAGATTCAATGAAAGTTTTTGATTGAAAATTGCGATTTCGTGATTCAAATATGAAATCAAATAAAGCACATCAAAATGTAAAATACTTAAATGTCAATTCCTCTCTCTATATGACCACAGGTGATCAGATGCAGAACATGAACCTTCCTCAAGTTCTAGTATTCCACTTCTTTTTACAAATTTACAACCTGCCACGGATTTGTTGTTGGATTGACTTGAGATTATTTCTCCCAATATTTTCCAATGCGATATTGTTGATCATGTTAAGTTTGTTGTTTTTTGATCGGCTTTTATTGATTTTTCTTCAGTATCTCATCATTAAAAATAACAACATATATAACAAACCCATTCACTTTTAGGAAGGTTCACAAGGGAAGGGAACTTTCCTAATAGCAAGCTTGGCCTGCCATCTTAATTTTGGTTGGATGATTCCATAGTTAGGAATGGTTTGTTTAGAATATAACTCTTAAATGAACTAAAACATTTTTTTCTGAATTCTTCAAGGGCATGGGAAGGCTCCAATAGTATTGATAATGGCCTGAATTGCAGATGTGACTAAAGCTTCCATGGTCAAATCTGTCACAACCATTGACGCGCTAGCGGCGGCTGCGCAAGCTGCAGTGGTCCTTTCTAAATTCGAATTGACACTTGAAGACAATGAAGCCAGGCTTGTTGAGAGTGAAGTTACACTTGACCTAGATTCTCCAATTCTTGTGTTGATAGTGTCTAATTGGCTTTGTAGGTTGTTTCGAGCTTCGTTGGCATTTTGAACCACAGCTAATCCTGCAACTATTCCCCCTATCCCCAGAGCTATCACCAAAGGAATCTGGAAAGAAAAGAGCCATTAAACTAACGCAATGTTTTAAGACAGCTTAAGAACAATCACACTCACGGAAGCTGCAACTCCATCTTGTTTTTCTGTCCGATAGTAGCCTTGACGTTTCCCTAACTCTGTGCTTGAAATTTCGTAAGGATAAGAGCCCTCACCATCTAAAAGGACGAAAACAGTAATATAACAAAGACATGGACAAAATTTCAGATAATGTTTTTGGATACAAAACTTACATTTGGATTCTTGTGATTCTTTGGGCTCTGACAGGACTTCATAAGTGTAGTCATTGGCCAATGTTATTCCGATTTGGAGAAAACAAATCAACCCAATGTGCAAACCAAACATCTGAATAAAAAAGATTTTCTACATGAAAAAAATGAACCCAAATTGTTCATGAGTGATATGAAAATAATATATTTTTACAATGTTGTTTCGAATTTTTCTAAAAAAAATATCGTGCCCTGCCACTTGTGCTCCTTATTTTGGGCATTAAAAAGAGTACCCAAACATGGAGACCAATATAATAAGTAGATAGTGAGAATATCTTACAATGGCACAAAAGTTGCTTGCAGTCATACTTTAAAACAAAGTGTTAAATCTTGTCTTTTAAATCATATCTTATCATATCCTTTCTGTGACTCTACTGAAGTTTGAGACTTTGCAAATACATTCCTCTTACTTAAAAACTGTCACAATTTATGACAACTGGTGGCAAAGTGGGCAAAATAGGTGGTAAGACATACACTGTATAGTGGATAAAACATATTCCTCTTAACTTACGCACTTAAGAGAGTATAAAATGATTGAGGTCACCCTTTTGTGGTAAAACAATTACCACAAAAGGGTTAGCTCATTCATTCATTTGGTCTCACACATTCACACATGGTAGGATTTGCACTGAACTTTGAGAGGACATAACTTTTAACTTAGACATTCGATTGAGCTGAATAGTGAAGTAAGTATTCTAGCCAGCATAGCCAGGTCTCATCTGAAGAAGAATGTAAATAATTTGTTCCTATCAGAAATCTCGATTCTTTACTTAGTCTCCCATTCCAGAGAAATGCAGTGGTTCTTAAAGGTTCTAAAAACTTGGAAGACCAAGGGAGAAATTAGAATTTAAAATATGTTGCATTGACTTGTTCTAGCAATGTAATAATGATTTAGCTGCATCAAATAGGACACTATCATACAAGTTTGGTACATTTGCTTAAGTTTTGCTGAATTTTGTCTCTTTCCAAGTGCATGCACAATGGGAGCGAGATGGGGCACTTGTCAACACTCTCGCTCCATGAAAAGACAACAAAGTTGCACTTCAATTGCCCTATGCGTTAAAAATTCCATTGAATTTTGCTCCAAAGACATCTCACAAGAAATATGAGTTTTCTCCATCCTTAATCAAGAGTAGTTTTTTCTCTTTTAGAGCTCAAGTTTGATCAGGCTTAGAAAACAGGCGAAGCTGCTTAGCTGCCTTCCAACTGTTTCCAAAATAACCCAAAACGATCCTTCTTGGCTTTCGATAAAATGAGACTGAATTGGCACCTCGCACTAGTGGTTGTGACCAAGGACAGTCAACAAAAAGCTGCGTAGTTTGTCCATATTTCCAGAAGTCCTCAGCCTTGAAGGACTATTTCGATGTGTTCTGTAAATAATAGGAAATCCGCTAAGCAGCTTCCCAACTTTTTCCCAGCTGGTTAAACTTTAGCAGCAAGAAAGAACAAAACAACTGTTGATAAATCTAGGAAAGAAATCAAATATTCCATGATATATCTTGTTTGAGAGTTTTCAGGTGAAATGTTAGTTATTGATAAATCAAAGTTTAAGTATGATAAGTAAGTTCCAGCCAATGAATGTCATTTAAAGAATTGGCTTTTTTGAGCCCTTTTCATAATTGCCTTTGGTGAACAAGACAAGTCATGACAAAACTTCGACCAACACCCAGATTATCTAGAGATACGTTATCCCGTGTACGAACCCGCGAATATTTTTGGAATAGTTTAGGCTCTACTTTAAAGCTAAAAATTTGTCAAATCTATGCTGGATTAATAAGTTTGCTTTGATGCCTGGTGCTTTTTTCATACAGGGTTCTATCTGGCTTTAAAGCACTGTAAAACCAGCAAATGACAGGAATGACATGAACAAAAATTGATCTCGTCAGTTTATCAACATGCCTGCAATTTGGTTGATGTCATCCCAAATATACTTTTCAGACTATAGATTTCCTGTGGGATCACGCAAATGTTTGGTTCAAAATTACGAAAGAACTTTCGTGTCAATGAGTATAGATCAAGAAAAAGTTGGAATGTTATTCTTTAAATGAAGCTGGATTCGATTTCAAACAAAGTCGAATGTGCAAAACTTACCTCTTTTGCAGATCTTTGCTGACTGGCGTAAAATGTGTGACGGTTCTTTTGAAGCCATGTAAGGCGCTGTTCGTCCGTTGATCTGAAGCACCCAAACAGGAACGAACGAAATCTTTCAGTCTAGTTGCTTGTGCCGATGGACAATGCACTTTCAAACTTCACTGAAGTAAAAACTTTCGTAAACGTAATAATTCAATTTCTTTTGATCCATTGTAATACTTTGCTTGCCACTCAGATGCAGAGGGCGTTTTCGTCAGTGTTCTTGATTTGAAAGGCCATGGATTTGGAAACATCAATTGAATGAACACTTTTCAAAATCTTGTTAGTTTAAAGCTTGGTTTGTACCGAAACGAGTGTGATTTTTTTTATCTTTCGTTCAGTGGTAAAGCGGATCTTAGTCAGTTTAAATTCGTGCCTCAAGAAGGTAAGACATACATTTTAGATTGATAATTATCAGACTAGATATTAGATAGTTTCGAGGAGAGGTTAAAAATTTTGGGTCTTGAATCACTTCAGCTCTCCTCAGATTGAGATGTGATCTGGTCACACAATGTTTAAAATCCGACGAGGCGTTATTGACAAATGCCATGGACAAATAGATTATTGTCGAATCCTGAGCCTTCCTTTTGGCTTCTTAAAACCGGGTCGAATATAAGAGTTATATAAGAGGTATACAATATATATAAATTTGGTGCATTCAATGATTCGGGAATAATATTTCTCATGGATGTTCTTGAGGTCACGGAACTCACTCATTTCTGCAATCCGAGAAAACCAAACAATACCGACAAAGGCTCTGAAACGTAGATTTTTGTGATTTTCATATACTCGTATTAAAAAGCTCTTTTTACTAGTATTTGTTGCGGAATTTCACCTCCAGTGACTGTCTTCTTTTATTTTACCTTTTGTCTTGTTTTGAATTCTTTTACCTTGCCCTCCTCGACCACCATTTTCTTGATTTATATATTTTTATTAAGTGTTTTCTAAATTGTCTTGACTTTACTCTGTATGCACCTATGGGAGTGCTGGAGTGCCTAAACAATACTAAGCTATGTTTTACAAAACAAAGTGACTTTTTCACGGTTACTTCAACTATCTTTCTACTTTTTATTTTATTTTGCACAGTATGGCTGATTGTGAATGTATAGTTAAATCTCGATTTAATGAACTCCGATTTAACCATAAATCTCTATCTAAAGATAATTTTAGGGGTTACAGTTTTACTGCGACTCCTACGACACCGGCTCGATTTAACGATATACACTATTTTGGGGTGACGGACAATATCGTTATCGTTAAATCGAGATTTCACAGTACGTTAAACTTGAAATATTTTTCGACAAGAAAAGGTGACATATATTGCATGTAAGAATGGGATACTTTTGTTGGTAAGAATGAATATGGAAGTTTTGTTAATAATTGGATGCAAATCAATGAGTGTGTGACCACTTTTTTCACGTTACAAAGGGCCTACTCCACCATTTTAAGAGACTTCCACTGCAGAATTGTTTCGGTAAAAATGCAATTATATAATGCTTTGACAGTCTATTCTCAAATTGAGGTGGAATTCTGTTAGGGGAGATAATCATGATAAAAAGGTCTTTGTCCAGAATGATTAACTAATTGTTCGGAACTCAGCATTTAAAATTATTGCTCTTTTTTCTATTGTTTGTTGGAATTCCGGCTGGATTACCACATTGAAACAGGCGGCAGCTTTCTGGAGGTAGCTTTGGTTTGTGCAAGAAGCACTGGAATCATGGAGTTGGAGGCTAGCACTGAGAATTATGATTTCCAGTAGAAACGAGTCAATAATGCTCTTCTGCAAATCAGACCTTGCTTATGTTGACAAGAATACGTATTTCAATTTTCAGCTCAATCGAATGTCGGAGACAAAAGTTATGCTAAGTGCAAATCCTACCGAGAATGAATGAACTAGCCCTTTTCTGATAATTGCTTCACCACAAAAGGACGAGTTCATTCATTCTATGCTCTCTTCAGTACATAAGTTTGAGAAGGCATAACTTTTCACTCCGGCATTCAATTGGGCTGAAATTTGAAATACGTGTTCTTCTCAATGCAAGCCAGGTCTCATTTGCAAAAGAACGCAAATGGTTTGTTTCTACTGGAAATCATAATTCTCATTTCTAGACTCTCACTCCAAGATTTCCGTGCTTCTTGGTTTGTGAAATTTAATTAGTGTGGAGTTTCAACAAGGGCATTAAAGTGCACGATCAGATGGCAAGGTTACCTCTTGGAGAATTGGTGCTTTGCTCATGTAAAGAGCAAACACAAATTTCAAAAAAATCCAAGCAAACTGCTTGTTCCCTTTAGAAAGAACTGGAAAAAGATGTCAAAATCAAACAGTGTAAAGACGCAGAGAGGATTTGTTACAGTTGCAACAATGTGAAAT
Source organism: Tigriopus japonicus (assembly GCA_010645155.1). NCBI lineage: Eukaryota > Metazoa > Arthropoda > Copepoda > Harpacticoida > Harpacticidae > Tigriopus > Tigriopus japonicus. The sequence continues at coordinate 2,799,978 of CM021320.1, read as the reverse complement.
GTATTTATTAGGTATTCCAAGCTATGAAGTAAGACTTACAGATATTGGGAGTATAGGAAAAGGCCAGTTTATTTTGCAATTAACGGTAAAAGTGCTAAGAAAATTACCAAAAAATCCGATTTCGTTACATCATTTCTCAAAATAATTACCAAAATTACATTTTTTGGCAATATATTTTACCAAAATTTGGTGGCCCTGATGACCAACTTGAAGGCCCGCAGATATTGCTAATCTTAAATTTGCACCGTTGGTCTCTGTCGATGTTGAGCGCTCATTTTCTGTCTTTAAAGATATTCTTTGTGACAAAAGAATAAATTTCACTGAGGAAAACCTCAGCAGATTCATTGTAGCCCACTGTTTTTATGGTTATGAATAGGGACAGGAAGTAAAGACGAAAAAAAACTGTCAAATTAAACGAAAAAAGACGAATAGAATTGCCTGATTAGACGAAAAAGACGAATAAAATTGACCGATTGGGAACGAATATAAGTTCCCAACAGACGGAAAAAAAGAAAGAAAAATAGTTGCAAAATGGAAAAAATCGAATTAATTTCCAAAAAAGGCGAATGAACCTATCTTATAAGAAAGAAGAAAAATTGAATGCCCGTCCAGACGATAAAAGACGTTTAAAAAGCGGCGAAATCTAGAAAATTAAAAAAAGGAAGTACCTAACGAGCAAGAATTAGCCAGGAGTACATATGTAAAATAAAAACCAAGAGTTAAAAATGCCTTTTTAAATGAACGTTTTTAGTACAACTATACTTAAAATCAGAATCCAATATCTGTTCTGATGGCCTTTTCAACCCAATAGTAATCTTTTCTTTCTGTGTTTGTCGAGCAACTGTACGAGTACAAGTTAATTTATAAGTGTGGATTGTATTTTGTTCGTGCAAAACCGCAACTGACAAACAAATTATGACATTGGCCATTGGTGAGGTTGAACTTTCTTTGAAGTTTTTATTTGCTTGGAAAATTGAAAAAAAACGCTGCAAGCGCTTGAAATCTAAGAAAATCCAAATTTTTGGCCAATTAGACGAAAAAAGACGAATAAAATCCAAATTAGACGAAAAAAATTTCGCGACGAATAAAGGCAAAAAGACGAAAAAAGACGAATAAGTGTATTCGTCTTAAGTTTCTGTCCCTAGTAATTAGACTTGAGCCAGGGCAAAACCTCATATCTAAGGACCTTATAGTACATGCTTGTGTCAACTTTTTCACTTGGCTTGAAAAAACAGGCTGCCATCTTACCGTTGCTTGCCACAACACCAAAGACCATGACTTTTTGGGGATGCTTGGTCCTGTACCTCCCCTTCACCTCATCACTTGATTTGGCAAAGTATTGGTCGTTTCTTCGATTTCCAACCGCGTCCAAGTTGAAGATCTTTTCATCAGAATAGATTTTGACCTTGTTGCCATTGACCTTCAGGTATCGGAGCACTTTGAGGCACCTTTGAAGACTGATTTCCTTTATTTTGTCAGTAAGTAAGTGCCTAGTACTCCTGGCATAGGAATTAAGGCCCAAATCCTCTTGAACTGCCAACTAAATGGTTGCCTGATCAACATTCAATTGCAGACCAAGATTCCTCATTGAGGTTGTTGGATCATTGTCAATCCTGGGACCTATGTTACGAAACACTTTGTCCGATCGGACGCACGCAATTTTGGTGCCCTCCGCACAATTTGTGCGGATCCGCCGAGTTTTCAATGTTACGAACAAATTTACGAGTGTCCCACTCGCAAATGTCCGGAGAAAATTTACGAGTCAAGGAGGTGCGTAAATTTTGTGCGTACTAGACATTTTGAGATAGGAGGTTTCAGTAAGTGTCTGTTTTTGTTCAAATTTATCAGAAAAATGTCAAACTTTCACGACATGTCTCGTTTAGAAGTCGGCAAATAAGCCCATTTTTGGCGTTTTGCCTTAAAACGTTTATCACAAAATTATTTTTCATCAAAAGTAAAAGAAGACAACGAAATCGGACACTTTTCACAATCTCAAGTAAAGAATGAAAATTTCATTTTTTTTTGAAATACTGTACAGATAATCTCGAATTATAAACACTTTTCATTTGAGATTTGGGATTTGAAATCAAAGGACTTAGGTGATGAGAAAAGGGCGGATCTTTTTTTTGCGGATTGTTTACTACCGCTACAAGGAATGTGCACGCTAATCTCCCTACCATCGCTTAATAATTAGCCAGATAGGATGGATCGATATTCACACGTCTATTCGTCTAGATGATTCTATTCAACTCGTTTTACATAGTTACATGTCAGGGTGACCAGATACGCCTCCATGCCCCTCCCATTCAAGGCCATCCCACCAGATAGGCCTTTAATGCCCGAATCGTTTTGGAGCACGTCGCTTTCGAGCGGATCTTCTAACTCTCTGGGGCTGTTCGAGGGTATCCGAATCATTATTTTTGGTGTCCGGATTTGCCTTCTCCGGATCCAGCATCTCCTGATGTTGAACTCTGCGAAGGAATTTCCGATTCCTCCACTTTAAACGTCCCGTTTCCGTTCGTATCATGTAGCTCCTTCCATTAGGAAAGCACTCCAGGATCTTCCCAAAGACATCCCAGACTCGAGTGCTTGGATTCTGGATGCGGACGATGTCTCCAGTTTTCAATCGCTCAAGTTTTCTTGATCGACGATCATGACGAGCTTTCGCCTTCTTCCTCAATTCCTCAGCCTTGAGATCAGCTTGACGCAACCGTTCCCGAATGCTCTCCTCGAAACACATCGGGCTGATGGGCAATCGCGTCCTTGTCGGTCTTCCAAAGAGCCTTTGCGCTGGGGAAATACCATCCTTCCTTGGGGTGTTTCGGTATTCCAAATGTGCGTGGAAAAAGCGCTCATCATCCAAGCTCTTCTCTGGACAAATCTTGAGTATAATAGCCTTCATGGCCTTGACCGCCGCCTCGGCATATCCATTCGCTTCGTGATGGTATGGTGAGGACGGGTCATGATTTATGTTCCACCTATCGCAGAATTGCGCAAACTCACCAGATCCGAACTGAGGGCCTCCGTCGGTAGTTATTCTTTTGGGTAGGCCCAATTGCGTGCACCATTTCATCAGGTGCTTTTTGACATCTTCCGTAGACGCTCGATTGATAAATGGGTACACGTCCGTCCACCCTGAATATTTGTCGACCACCACCAAATATTCCTTACCCGCATAATGGAACAAATCCGCCGCAATGGCCTCGCCTGGCCAATTCGGTTTCGGGTCTTGAAGCAACGGCTCTGGTTGATGGCTGGCCTTGTTTTCTTCGCACTTAGGGCATCGCCTCATCATGGCCTTTATCTCATGAGATATGCCTCGCCAATACACACACTCAAGGGCACGGGCGAGCGACCGCTCTACCCCAGGATGGGCGGCGTGAAGGTCCTCCAATATCGCCCTCCGCATTGCTTTGGGGATCATCACTCGAGAACCATGAAGGAGAACACCATTCATGACTCATGACGGACAATGAATCACGAACGTGCCAAAACGGGTGCAGGTCCAGATCAAGTAAGTCTTTGTTCCTTGGGAACCCCTGCTCCACTTGACTCAATAATTTGATGTAAACCTGATCTTGCTTCCCAGCCATTCGTATTTTCTCGAAGGTGGCATCTTTGCTACGCATTTCTGATGGCTTGAGGAAGTTTATCATCTTGCTCTTGGCTTCTACAATCGTTTTCACATAATCTTCTATGTCACCCTCCCCTTCGAGATCTTCTGCTGTGGGGTTGGAAACCGGGAATCGCAAAAACACGTCAACGGTGGTGTGCTTTACTCCTTGTCTCCACACCGCCACTGGGGTTGAGTATTGAAGCTTCTCCTTCAAACGGGAGATTTGGGGCGTGTCGATTTCCGCTAACGACTTCGCATTGATGATTGGGATCAATAACTTATGATCCACGACCACTTCAAATCTTGTTCCCCGAAGAAACAGATGAGCCTTCCTCACAGCCCACACTACAGCCAACAATTCGATTTCTGTTGCTGAGTATCTCGATTCTGTTGGCGTGACAGCCCTGCTGCCACATTGAAGTAACTTCCAAAGTCTTCCATCTTCCTCCTCTTGCAACAAGGCAAATCCAAGTACACGGGACTGAGCCGCATCAGTCTCCAACCGAAGCCTTGCTCCCATTCTGAAGTGCGTGAGGACTCTTGAGGACGTCAAGACGTAAATGAGGCTCTCAAATGCCTTTTGTTGGTGCCCCTCCCAAAGGAAATCCACTTTTGGAGACAACATGGAACGTAAGGGCTTGGCTAACTCCGCAATCTCAGCCGTGAATGCCTCAAACTGCTGCACAAGCCCGCAGAACGAGCGCACATCGACCTTATTTTTGGGGACAGGGAAGTCCTTCAAGGCTTCCACCAATGCAGGGTTCAATGTGTAACCCTCCTTGCTGAGATGATAGCCACACCATATCACTGATGGTTGCGAATAGATGAACTTTTTCTTGCCAAGAGTGATTCCTGCATTTGCACATCTTTGTAAGACGTCCTCAACTCGCTTCCTGTGGGTAAGCCCAGGCTCCCGATCGAAAATCAAAATGTCCTCAACCACCTTGACCACATTGTCCAGTCCCACGAGCGCTTCATCACCACGCCGGTTGTGCTCGTCTCCGGCTGACATTAAGCCCATGACGTTCCTACAAAAACGTTTTAATCCCCATGGAGTGGTGAAAGTCGTCAATGGTTTGGACTTGTCGGACAAAGGGACTTGCCAATACCCATGTCGAGAGTCTAACGTGGTGAAGACACCCATTCCCTGAGGGATCTCCGCCACCAATTCGCGAGGCACTTTCGTTGGATATCCAGGTCTCTTCACATACCGATTGAGCGCGGAAAAATCGATTGTGATCCTTGGCTCATCGGATGACTTTTTGGGAACCACCACCATCGGATGGATCCATTTTGGTGCTTCTCCCATAGGAACATCCTCCACGATACCCTGCTCCTGCATGGCATCGATTTTGGTCTTGACCTTCTCCTTCCAATGGACTGGAATACTGTAGGGCTTAAAGACTCGAGATGGAACCGCTCCTTCCTCTAATTCGATCACTATGGGGGGGCCATTCATAATTCGCAAGGGACCTTCGTCATCGAACACCGACTTACAGTCAGGAGCAAAAGTATTCGTAACCTCGAAAATTTTATTGATTTTTAAATGATACTCGATTTTTGAAAAATACATTTAAGAACCATTTTGCTCCTTAGTTATTCTTTTCTCATTTAAAAGCTATGATACTTTTCTTTTTAAAAATTTACAAGATTTTGGTTAAAAAACTGCTCAGAACATGTTTTAGACCAAGAACAAAAGTATTCGTAACATTTTGTCAATAGTTTATTGAATGCCCTTTTTGCTGAATTACACTTAAGCGACGTTTTTTATAATCAGTTACAAGATTTTTACATACATCTGAAGGAATGTTAGCCCATTCTTCATAACAGATTTGCTCCAGTTCGTCAATTGTCTTTGGACGTCTTGCACGGTTACGGACTTTTAATTCTCTCCAAAGGTTTTCAATTGGATTAAGGTCCGGATTCATGGAGGGCCAGTCCAAGACCTTAATCCGATTGTCCTTCAACCATTTCTTGACCAAAATGCTGTTGTGCTTAGGGTCGTTGTCGTGCTAGAAGACGAACTGTCGACCAAGCCGAAGTTTCCGCGCTGAACTCTGGAGATTCTCAGCCAAGATATCCCGATAGTCTTCTTTTTTCATTGTCCCATGAATTCTCACGAGGTTACCGGTGCCTTTGGCGGAAAAGGAGCCCCATAACATGATGGATCCTCCACCGTGCTTGACCATAGGGATGGTGTTTTTTGGATGAAACGCTTCTCCTTTACGTCGCCAAATCCTTTGAACATCGTTGTGACCAAAACGCTCAACCTTTGTCTCATCTGACCAAAGAATCCTAGACCAAAAGTCACTGGTCTTGTCAAGGTACTTCTTGGCAAATTCCAAGCGAGCCTTCAAGTGTCTATCCTTGAGCAAGGGAGTCTTCCGTGGGCGACAAGACTTCAATCCTGCTTTGTGAAGTGAGCGAGCAACAGTAAACCTCGAGATGGACAATCCATTTTCACTGAGACTGTTCCGGATGTCCTTGACCGTTGTTCGAGGATTATTTGTGACCTCTCTGACAATCTTCCTCTCAAGTCTGGCTGACAGTTTCCTTGGACGACCGGATCTTGGGAGGTTCTCAACCGTTCCGTTCTTTTGTGCCTTCTTCACGACTTACTGAATCGTTGAAATCGGGATGTCCAGAAGCTTCGAAATGGCTCTGTAGCCCTTGCCTCCATGATGAAGACTTACTATCTTCAACTTCAAGTCCTTGTCGAGCTCTTTGACCTTGGTCATGATTGGCTGACTGTGAAGCAATTGTTCAATTCCGTAAAATTTATAAGATCCAAGAAAGATCTAGAAAATCTTGGAAAAAAGGAGACTAAATGACTTTTCTCCGGCTTTCCAGAATGTTCTACATCTTTCGATCAATTTTTCTGGTGAAAAATCTGTTTATAAACCTATTTTGTTAATTTTTTTGCGCGTTACGAATACTTTTGCACTATCTAAAATTTTATTTTTAATAATTAAAAGTTAGTTTCAGACATTTTTATAAAACAATTGCGAGAAACTGGTATTATTCTTAATCGGAAAAAAATATTACTTTCTTACAAACTTCTTAGCATAGTATTTAATTGGATATAAAGGATTTTCTGGTTTTCTCGTCACGTCACAAATACTTTTGCTCCTGACTGTAAATCGCGTCAAAAGATCACGTTTTTCGGCTTCCACGCTATATAAAGCGACCTTTGAATCGTTAGGTATCATCTTGGCCGCCGAGCCAAGTTCCTCAGGGCTTCTCAGGGACAGGGTTTGGATGGCCACATGAGGCCATCCCTCCGGAAGTAATCCTAAGGCCACACATGCTTCCTTGCACAAGAGTGGTGCCGTTGTTTGATCTAGGACATGAGCTGCACCCTTGTACACACGATCCTCTCTCTCCACGATCAACTGGACAGATCCATGAGTTTTCAGCGGAGATCGATCTGCTCCCATTAACGTCTCCGTTGACTTACTCAGTTTTGCACCAGCGCTGGAACCGCCCAATGTTTTGAAATCGCTCAAACTAAGAGCATTGCAAAATGCTCCCGAATCTGGTAACCAACCCACCTTTTTGCTTGTTGATCCAAGACAGGTTGTAAGAAAAATAAGCTCTTTGCTTGTGCCCACGGAACTTTTTGTGACACAGTTTTGCTGATCATGGC
>CM021320.1:2759026-2789709 GCA_010645155.1 Tigriopus japonicus | reverse complement strand
TATGAGCAGGGCTACCAAAGTTATGTCAAAAATTGTTTTTGTAGTTTTTGAGAAATAATGTGTCCTAGTTCTTATCGAAAAAGTTTTATATCTTTAAACTAAAACCATTCCTCGAATATGGCAACAACAACACTAGCTCGCTCTTGTGCAGGATGACCAAATTTACTTGCCTATTTTTTTTTCATTACTCTAATTCCAAATTGTGAAGAACTTTGCTGTGGTTTAATATTTAGGTCTGTTTGTGCTCTCTCTCTCTCTGTAATAGTTCACATTTGAACTCTATATTTGATATACAAGCAATCTTGGCTCTTTTGATCTTGAAAAGTTTGTCAAGTTGTTTTCAGGGTAGGTTGGTCACACTCGTAAACGCCCTGGTCACATTCGGCGAAGGTCCAGTCCGGAGAAGTACATACAAAAGTTTCATAACATTGACTTCACACCATCCAAAGTCCGACCTCAAGTCATCAAGAACTTGGCTGATTGCTTTCTGTTGTGTCCACCGCTTCCCTTGGACCGCTGGGTGCCTTTGCCATCATGGCAATTCCTCTGGATGTTGTAGGCAGTGCGGACACTGACATTGACTATGGCTGCGGCCTTCTCAACTCCAATTCCTGCGCAGAGCAAATCAGAGACCCGTTGCCTCTGGGCCTGTTACTCCAACATTGCCTAAAATAAGACTTTCATACATCAAAACTGCTGCTCTTTGTCATAGCTATCAGCTGATGTGATTATTGTTAGTCTAACCCCTATACTAAAGGAGCCACACTCAAACAGAGTTTACTAAAGTTTAATGCGAGTTTTGGTTCAGCACCCTGTACACCAAATATTTAAAAAAAACAGGCTTACAAACTTTACAATACAGTACAATCATTGCAACCGGCAGCATTGAGCGCTGATGTAACTCTTGCTTCATTTTCATTTGGAGGCAAAAATTCAACGATTTTTACACGTCCAATAACATGGATCGTTTTTCAATTGCCGAGCAACGAGCGCAACTTCGCAGTTGTATGGAGGTGCCAATGATCCAAACTATTTCTCAGCATTTGGATGTGTGGGATGATGAGCCTGTTGAAGAAATTTTGGATAAACTTAAAACTCATATTTCAAAGACTATCAACCTCAACAGAAGGAGCGGAAAAGAGGCGAATCTTTTTGCGACTTCTACAGGGTGGCTGATAAGTCTGGGACCGCAGTTTTTGCTATTTAGATCATTCATTTCAAAAAAATTAGTTCTAATAATTTGTCACAACAAACACAAAGCTATTGGAAAAGAGCCGTGTTAAACTTTTTCAAAATAGTCTTGCTTAGCACTTAAAAAGTGGACACATTTGTGAAACCATCGACGCATGTGTAACACGCACAAACTTTTCAGATTAATGCCCGTACTATCTCAATGGCATTCTTTAGAGCCCCAATATTCTTGCAAAACTTTTCATAGGCTCAGGCATGGATCACAAATTAAAATCCATTGGATTGAGATCAGTGCTTTAAGGCAGCTTCATTTCCCTTCTCTTAACTTCATGGATTTTTTGCCGCTCTTGGCATCTGGGTTTCAGACACTTATGGGCAGATATGCAATCTTTCCTTGCCCTTTTAGAGATGCATCCTATATCTTTATAATGGTTTATTGTAATTCTGACATACTTTCTAATCAAATTGCTTATTTGCATAGTTTTCAAAATCTCCTGATCTGATTTTACCTTTTTTCGGAGCTCGACTGCTATCGTTTAAAGTATTTTACAAACTCCATGTCCATGAGTCTATGAGTCTCGCTTGCAAAAGTATCACGATTTATTCCAAGGTTGCGTGAGTGTATATGTGTCTTAACATGGACACCATCATGATTGGCTTCAAAACTATTTTGTCAAGAAGATCCTATTTTTACCCTGGACAAATGACCAGATCCGACCGAACAAGTTAGGCCAAGGAACGCCAAGTCAAGGACATCTCCAAAGAAGGACAGCGACCCTGACGCCGAAACGACAGCTGACTTGCAAGAAGAGGCATCAGTTTGTCTTGAAGAGCAACAGAATTGGACTGCGTTTTCTGGCAATGGATTGTGAATTGAACCTGTAACCCATGTTGCGGCGTGTCTCTGTCAATAGTCTTCAGGTGTGTTTAGGCTACATGCTGCCCAAAGTTGAGCTCTGGCCATCTGAGACCCCAATCAAGCCCATTGATTTCGAGCAAGACTCAGAATTCCTAGAGATTTGAATTCGTTCAATCAATGGATAAAAGCTATCCCCCAAACAACTAGAACCCAACAAAACATGCCTGTGTGAGGTCCCTTCATTTAACTGACCTCAATTTAGGATTGAGATCCAAGACTTCTCAATGTCTATAAAAAGACCGAAAAGACTTGAAATCAGACTGGATGAATGGGGTGAACAGACTCAAAGTGAAGAAAGGATTTTTAAAGTCCCCAGCCAATGAATGGCCAGGGGCAAAGCTCAATCTAAACAGGAAGAATATGAAAGTAAAGTAATTGCTTGATGGAGAAAGAGCAACACAACCATGCTCATTTGCTTGTCAATGTTTTTGCTGGAACCCAACAATCTTCCAGATGGCATTTTCGTATATGCCAAAGGGCATATTAAGGACTTGGTCCAAGAAAGAACAACTGTGATGCCATGTGACGAGATTTATGTGAATCAACCAATCCAAGTCTGAGGTGTTTTTTTATCTCTAATCAGAGAACCAGTGCGCTCAAAATCTAACTAAAAGTTGATGAAAAAGTGCTATGTTTTCCCATTTCTCCTTGCCCGACCCTTTTGAGGCTATGGTGGCTCAATATCCAGTGATAAATTGCACCCAAGTCCATCAAAAAACTAAAGTGATCTTAGTGCTCACAGGTTTTGACCATTATTGATGATCCAGCAATTCAAGCCATTTAATTCAGAAGTCTCGTGAGTTTAAAATGATCACGGTCAAGGAACACAATGACCAGGTTTTACGCCTCAAACTATGCCTGTCATAGTTTGACAAAGACACTTCAAACTTCAAGACACTTCACTTCAAAGACACTTCATGAATTTGCTTGTGTCTTGTTAACAACAGATGAGGTTCAATATTTTAATGGGTAAAAAAACATTTCAACAAAATTGAAGGTACATTTTGGGACTTCAAGCAGCTTTCATGTGCAATTTGTTACATCTCTTGAAGGCATTTGCTGGAATCCAATGAATTGACAATTGTGATATCTTTGGTGAAATTTTCCAATATGAACTACAAAGATGTGATGGAAATATTGGACTAATTTCAACACAGAAAAAGAATTCATCAGGAGCTTTTGAAGTGGAAAACATTTGGGAATTTTGAACCTGCATAACATCTTCAGAACCTGGAAGTGCTGTATTGTGCTATATTATTTGGCCGGATTAGTGCTTTATTATGTGGCGGAATTGTTTGCTCAATTCCTGTACATATGAACAAACCACTTGTCAACACTGCAAAGATCTTTTATTCAAAGGGAAAGAATCCCTCCTGTCTGATTTTGCTGTTGATTCCAAGGATTTTGAAAATGAAGACCGAAAGAAAATCACGCAACAAGTGAATTGTAGGGGGCTCTTGTGGCTTACAGAGGTGTTTTAGGTGTTATATCTTGGTTATATGCACAATTGGGGGTTATACAATGACGCTTTGAACAAAGAAACAGACCAAAAAGACTTCTTTTTTCTTGTAATCTTAGTGATATTTTTGCTGAATTGGTTTTGAACATTATCTCTTCTTGCACCAGTAACACTTCTCTTGTAGAATAATTGTGTTCCAATGGTCATTTATTCTAAAGCACATTCCAGAAATTGTGAGACGGATTTTCAATTTGCTTGGAAAGAATTTTGCCAATGATATTTAATCTGAAATCCAAGCCAGATAGGAAGGTAAAGCTAAAGCCAGATCATAAGCAAAACTTGGAAAATTATTGGCAATAGCTTGAAAAAGCACCAATCGGGCAATTTTTATTGAGTTTGGTTGGATTAGGTTGTTGTCAATATGGTTGTCTTTGTTAACTACACATGTAATAAATGTTTCTTTCCTTTTTTCGTTACTAAACACCATAAATTGTGTTGACCTCTTCTTGCAAAATGCGATCGACGCGTCGCACTCCAGTTATAACGTACTCCACGGCGGGCTAAGTGTACCTTCGCATGTGTTGGGAGTTAATCTCGAGGCTCCATAACTTGGGTGTGTATTGTAACATAAGTTATTTTTTAGTGGCATCACATTGGCATTTGTTTTGTACGTAAAAACTGATTGATAAATTGATTTCATGGTCTATTTGTAATAGTAAGATTTTTAAAAGTATTTTTTCAAGTAATTTTTTTTAATTGGTAATTTGTAATTAAAACTTATTCAATGACATGGTCAAAATTGTATTCAATTTCAATTACAATTAATTACTCGGCCCAAAAATGTAATTGATTACAATTACATGTAATCGTAATTGAAATTGCATAATCGAAATTGCAATTACAATTACTCCTCATCCCTGGTTGTCCTCCGAGAAACATTAATTTCCCTCAAAATACAAAGACAAACAATTGCATATCATTTGCAGTGGATTTTCTTCAATTTTTTGTTGAATACCCTATTATGTGCAATGCTAATAAGTAGAGACAGGAAGTTAAGACGAATAAAACTGTCAAATTAGACGAAAAAAGAATAATAAAATTACCTGATTAGACGAATAAAGACAAATAAAATTGCCCGATTAGACGAAAAAAGATTAAAAAAACCTGACAAATACGACAAAAAAAGACGAAAAACCTGACAAATGCGACAAAAAAGACGAAAAAAACTGACGAATACGGCAAAAAAAGACGAAAAAAACTGACGAATACGGCAAAAAAAGACGAAAAAACCTGATAAATACGACAAAAAAGACCCTTCTTATTCCTGCCCCTTCTAATAAGGGACAAACATTTTTCTTAAATGTATTGATTTTAAGTGTACTTCAGTAAGCAATATATATTATTGCCCATTTCACGGACATCCAGCACGGCAAAAGTTTTTGAAAGGATCATGAAGTCCAAGCTTGTAGATTATGGGCACTTTCCTGACCCTGTCCGACTTTGATCTAACATTCGTGATTAGGAGCAAGACGATTATTTGCTGTCGTCTCGATCTCGTGCATTTAAAGTTTGCGCACAAGCACAGATACACACGTTGGGATTTTGAAGTCTGAAATAGACAAAAATCATGCAGTTTTGATTTTGCGTTGGAAATGAAGGCCAAACGTTCCTCTAAATGCCTGGAGATATACAAAGCTTTTAAGTCCAGCTCACGGCCCGTCACCATCACTATTTTGTCCAAAAAGTTTGTTTAGATCAACTGGTACAATGAATTTGCAAGGCGAAAGAGGCCGGGAAACAACCTATTTGGAAGTCCATGATATCATTCTCCCTATTGGCATTATGGGTTTATGGCACACTTTAGCAGTCACCCAATTGGTCACAGACTCAAAAAATCAATTTTGATGGATTTGGCATATTAGGGAGAATTTTTACTGTCACTGAGAGGGCCAAATTTGATTGTTAGGCTTGCCTAAATGGGTACATGGAGCCAAATTAGACAGCAACTTGTTTAGCTTACAGTCTACTTGCCCTCATCAAATTAGTGACTTAATTCAATCAGCTTAGATATTTTAAAAATGATTGATGAATTGAATGATTTGGGATCATTCCTGCCTAACCTAGAGCACTGTTATTATAGTGCTCTAGCCTAACCTGAAGAGATAGAATAATCTTTGGCACTATGCTGTGCTTCAAAATTTTGTGAATCGGAATCCCTCAAGTGCCAGCTGATCAAGACATTGTTTTGAAACTGTCCGAAGTCGAGAAAGCCTTCCAACAGGCATTTAAAAATTCGAGCATGCGACTAAAATAATATTGAAGCACCTTTGTTAGCACCTCCCAAACACATCGAACAAACATTGCCAATGCATTTATATTTTATTGATCTCCAATCAATATAAAACAAGAAACACAACTCAAGCAATATGGTTCATGATTGCCAACTCCCTTTAGTATTGCCCAAAATGCAAAATTGTCAATGGAAAGATGTCTAGAAAAAATGGGAATTCCGGCATTCATCTCATTGTCATGAAAATTTGAAGGTCATTTTCAACCCAATGATTGCACTGATTTGAAATTGATTAACGACACAAATATCTCCAACAGGTTTGCTCACTAAAACATCAAGCAGGCTATTTTCCTCGTTTCCATATTTCCATATGACAAATCAAATAGGATTGCTTTCGCTGAGTCAAACACTGGTTGGTAAAAAGGAGAAACCTGGAGTCAATAAATCATTCCATGTCCAATATGAATCAATATGTGAAAACCTTCTTCAGGCCAATGCAGGGTCTTGTAGATCACCTAAAGCAAGTCCACAATGGTTGCTCAACATTTGTGATTCAAGTTCTTTCAATTAAGATGGTATAAAGTTGCACAAACTCTTGTTGCTTCAGTCTCCATTCACGTCCGTAATGCTTTCGACCTTTCATTTCTTTTTCATTCTTTGAGAATGATCCTATGCTCTTGGTTTCATTAAGCCACTCACTCCAAAGGGACTGCAAGCCTTTTCTTGAATCACTTGGATTTCCATGGCAGCTTTATTTCTCTCAGAGAGTTCACAAATTCTTTTACTTCCATGTTCACTTTCTTGCTGCTGTGAGATCGAGCCTCCATTTTAGAAAGGCTTGTTGATGATGGAACAGGACTGAGGCTAGTTTTTTAAGCGCAAAGATCGATCTCAAGATCGAGCTTACAGTCCTAAAGTACGATGTTAAGATCGATCTTTGCGTCTTAAAAAACTAGCCTCAGGACTTCTGCACTTGTGTAAGTTTCTAGTTGTTAAGTTATGAGATCTTTTTAGTGTTTTAGAGGGTACTTTCTGCCAATTGAACGACAGGTTCATCGTTTCAGTGCACGTAACATTCAATAGGAAACAGTATGGGACTTGATATGATGTTATCCATTTTTCACGACTCTGAAACTCAAATTTGACCTCTCGGCTATAATCGCATTGCCAATTTCCTGAGGCTGCTGATTAATTTTGTTAAACTGATATGTCTGACATTTTAAATATGTTTAGAATGTTAAGGTTGAAACTAGGTTCGGTTAGATTACGTTGTATTCTGTTAGATTAGGTTAGAATGGAGTAAAATGCGTTATTTTAAAATGGAATCATGCAAATTAAGATTTTTTTACTGTGAGATAATAGGTAAGAAGTTTGGCCCTCATAGGGCCAGTAAAAAGTAAAAAAAAGAGGGAGATGGTGTAGCGCAGTTGATTAACGCGCGACCGAGCACTGCTCGGGTTCATGGGTTTGATCCCAGGTCTTCCCCCTAAATTACCTCCTTCCTGTTTAGTGGATGATTGCCTCGAACGGCGCAACTTTAACCCAGAATGGGGCCATCTGATTTTCATTCAATTGTTGCAAACTCATGACATATATCTGTAAAATATCCAATGTGTAATCATACACGCAATAAAGATTTTTATAAAATTCGCCCCAATATGCCAAATTTATCAAAATTAGAATTTTTTGAGTCAGTGAGCAATTTCACATTTCGTCAGCCAGAAGGGGACACCTCAACTGAAATAATGTGCATATTTTCGTCTTCCGCAAACAACATATATCTCAGGACTGGCTGGGACTCACTGTGTCGTGTTTTCTGAAAAAGAAAAATGTACCTTGTGCTTGATGGTATAATATTTTTGATACTTAAGCCCGTTCATAAGCTTTTGGTTTTTGTAATTTACTCTTTCATATTAACCTTTCAGCCCTTATAAGTTCCCAATTGGTGCATCGCCACTTAAAAATGGCAGATGTTTATTTTTCATCGTTTTGAAAAGACGAAGGGGTGAAAGAGACGGTAGAATTGTAATTGATATGTAATTGTCTTGTAATTGACATGTAATTGTAATTGAAGTCAATTTCATTTTCGGGCAATGTAATTGTAATCGTAATTAATTACATTTTTCAAGTAATTGACCCAACTCTGCCAATAGGTATAAATTTAGAACTAGATCGCGGTTTAATGCAATAATCCTCACTCACTGCTTGAACGCAATAGTTCAGAATTGTAAGTTTTTAAAATGTTTAAATGTCACTAATACCAAATCTTTTCAAAAATCACATACTAAGGCATACTATACCACCTTTGTTCATTTTTTAAATCCAATTGCAACACAGATCATAAGCAACAAAATACTTTTAACGTTTAGTTCATTTACTCTAATATGAAATGAAATAGGTGAAAATGAAGTTTTTCTTAGCTTTGGCAATAATAACAATGATATAATTAAAATATAAATTCTGAGATAACATTGCATTTCATCAAAGTCTGATTTTCAGATGCTTGTTTGTTATGAGTTGAATTAGTTCAACGCAATATCAAAAAGCTAGTTTAACAAAATTACAAAGTTAGTCCTTAACAAGTCAGCTTATGTGGTTTCTTTTGAAAAAATACATTGGAGCTATACATTCATTTGAAACAAATATTTCTCAAGACTTACTCTATTTATCAATTCGGCAAATAAGTTGCAATTTACTTTTTTTAGATATCTTATAATTAAATCAAGCATTGTAAAACATAAGGATAATCTGTATTTAGTATGTATACCAAATATTCTTACATCCCATTTCTATCTAACATATTTCAAATCTGATATTTAAGTGACTTTACTTTTTTGACATAAATGCAAATGAGTTCGTTTATAAGCCTTAACAATCAATAAAGCCACTAGTTAATTTTGAAAATGTAACTTGAAATATATAGTTCCATATGGAAAATACCCTAATTAGTCAAACAATTCACTTTTTCATTTCTGTAATATGATGGAAGTATTTCATACGAACTATTCATGAATTCACATCGATTTTCGTCATAATTTCAATTGGATATCTTTGCATAATCTGAATGGTTATAGTTAAAAGAATAAGCTTTTTCAATTAATGAACACGTTATGAAAATACAAATTAACAAGTTAGTTTCATTGAGATCTGAACCAAATGATGGCACATATTTATGCAAAAGTGTTTTTGAATATTACGTTTTGAAAATTGTCCTAGTTATTTTAGACTAAAAATGATATTTAGAATCAATTTCAAGGTAATAATTGTTATTCTAAAGTTTTTTTGTCTACTTCAAACACTTTCGACCCTTTCAATCTTATTTCACAAACACAAATTTGTAGTTTCTACACGTATTTTTGTCCATTAGCGACCATTTTCTGCCACTTTTCGTCATTTTCTGCCACCAAATGACAGGAAATGGCAGAAATCAGGTAAAAGCAAAAATTTGCCAATCCCCCGTCTGTAACAAATTAAATGTTTCTCAATTAATCTAGTAAAAAGTGGCATAGCTTCGCCTAATGTCATGTCAAATTCTCTAGTTAAAGGTTTCCTTGCTTTGAGTAAAGGCTTCAGGGAGGTCAGATACATAAAGATTAAAGAGGATTTGCAAAAGTGGGTCCTCGTGTGGAAAGCCTTTGTAATAATGTGTCAGATTAGACCTACAAGAAACCCAGTGCCTCCTACAGCCTACATATAAATCCTATCAAGCTTAACCCACTCCTATATTACTGCATAACCTTGTGACAAAGTTTGATTTAACAAAATATCTCTTTTAACCTTCCTTAGGATCTTGGAATGGAGTTAATATGGTATTCAGGGCTCTCATTGTGGTTCCTCTCATTTGTGCGTTGCCAAGACAATTATCAACCATCAACTTTTCATGATTACGATCAAGAATATGCACCTGGAACTCAAGGATTACAATATGACCCTTCAGACACACACTATCCCTTATCTTCAAGACAAAATAATCTTCTACCAGTAAGTAAAGTAATTTGATCAATGTTTGAAGGCAACGCATCATGTTACAGATCAAATAATCCAACTTTTACCAATACAAATGGCATCTTAAAAGCTAATATCTTTGCGCAATTGTCCGCTTTTGCGCTCAACTTTTCCTTATCCGCCTTACCAACTGAGGTGCCCTGAATAATTCACAAAAGTACTTTGTTACACCTTTTCCAATTTTGGGACCTTCCATACCGTCACTCTAGATCATATGACACGTGACGAATTTAGTTGTAACTAAAAACTTTCATAAAAGATTACTAATGTCAACAAATATTTGGCTTGTTTCTGATTGGACCATTGTCTTGGTGCCAAGAATATGATTGGTTCTAGGGAGAACACCAAATATTTCAAGGAGATGTGTCATCTTTACCATCACACTGGTGTTTCATTACTTTCACTTGAGTTTGACATTGAAGTAAGTTGATTCATGCCTCCAACCTTATGTTTGAATGTAACATCTCAAATGCATGCTCATGAAGAAGATTTTCAGACACAACTTACTAGCAGACTCCTAAAGAAGCCCTTAAGGGACCCTGGCTCAAAAAAGTTTAAGAACCCCTGGTCTAACCAACAGGGAGGTCCTTTTAAATTAAGAGTGATGTTTAGGCAAACATCTCCAAAATTAGAAAGGCCATAATAAACACACTTAACACGAAGAATTGTAGGAATTATACTATTATGATTCATAATTAACGCTTGACATATGGACTTTCCAACAGCCTTGAAACGGCGAATAGTAGCTGAGTTTATGAATCTTGTGACAACTTGAGTTGTTACAGAAATTTTACGCTACCACAGGCCGTTGGCTTTATTTGCAAACTCAAAAGAACATAAGTTAGGACAAGAATCTTGGCTTTTTTCTACCTTCACTTTAATAAGGGGTTGCGTGAGAAAAATCTTTGATGTTCCGTCCGCATTCATGGGCTCTGTTCTAATCCAGGATGAGAAGTCAGTTGAAGTGATGGTAGGGGTTTTACTTGTGTTGTGAGAGCACCTCCAAATCCCATGGAATCCAGGCTGGTGGAGGAGGTGAGGCAGGGGGTCCTAGATCCAAATGAGGAGGAAATTGGTTCAGTTGAGGATACTGATGGATACTGATCGCCAATGCAGACAAGGATTGACCCATAGGGATTCCCTATGGTTTGCATAAAACCGTTTTAACGTTTTTTGTAATGAATAGGGCCCGGAAATATTTTTTTTGAATGTAAAATATTTTAAAAATATTTCTCCAGTTTTCCTCGATTTCTGAAATATTTTGGCTATTTTAAGAAAAAAAAATATTTTTTCGAATATTCTAGTCAAAGAAAAAATTCGAGCAAAATTGAGAAAAGCAAATGGATGACCAATGGCTCTATAGAGCCTTCCCAAAACGAACCCAAAATACAAAAATCTCTACAAAATGGCATTTGTACTAAGATTGGACATCAAAATCAAAACTACTGTCATATACAAAAAACCTTCGCCATCAATGTGAGAAAAAGGTTGTTGATTTTGTGCCTCGTTGTCTTGCGCCGCCTTTTTGTGGAGCGTCTGTTCTTTCTATTCTGCGCTCGATCAAAAATTTTTGCTACACGCGACAAATCGTCGAGAACCAAACTCAATCACAGAATGTTAGTGAAGCAATGAGGCGCCAGAGGCCATGACCGAGCTAAGCCGTAAACAATCAGGCACTGCTAATATTTACTTAGCTTCTCTCATTACATGTCAAGTTTGCTCCTCAAAACGGCCAAATGCGTCAATTTCACCAGAAGCAAATTTGGAAAATCGGGGGAACACAGACAAAAATACCAAAAAAATGGCCTTGTCAAAAAAATATTTCTTATATATTCGGCTTTTTCCAAATATTTTGGCCTTTTGAAGAAAATATATATTGGGTATTTGTCACTTTTTTGCAAATATTTTTCCGGGCCCTAGCAATGAGTATTTTATGTCAGCTCAAGAGCTGCAAAGAACTTTTGCGTTTTTAGTTTCCATTGCGTTTCCATTTTTACTCAGAGCCTCTTGCATTTCAAAAACGTTAATACGTTTTCTGTCCCAAATACAGCGTGGGGCAGCAAAATACGGCCCTAGGTAAAAGTGACCATAAAATGTTTAATATTGCGAGTAAGAGGTTGGGTTATATCTCCAATGAAAGTTTGGATTCTTAGCATTCGAATAAGCCATAAACAACTGAAATTGGTTCACCAGTCACCATGGAGCAGGCGAAGAGAGATCGCGTGGCCGATCTTCTGCGCGCCCAAGTTCCTTCTCCAACAAGAAGAACTGGACTGTGGACCAAAGCAGGAACGCGAGGAATGACAGATATCTTGCCATGCTGTCGACGAGGTCCCCCCATCACCTCAACCAAGCATCCACAGTCAGCAATGATGCTTGGGGTCGTGGCCTCGAACGGAGCCACAATGCCCCCCTTCTGATTCCCCAAGGGTTTGAGAATGGGGGCCAAAGAATATCAGGAAGTCCTGGAAAACCTGGTGAAGCCATGGCTGGATTCCACCTTTCCGGACGGGGACTATGTCTTCCAACAGGACTCTGCTCCAGGGCACAAAGCCAAAACCACACAGAAGTGGTGCCAAGAAAACCTTGCCCAGTTCTGGCCACAGGACTTCTGGCCCCCCTCAAGCCCTGATTGCTCACCCCTCGACTATGGGATATGGGGCTACATCGAAAGCAAGGCCTGCAGCATCCCCCACGCCAATGTCGATGCCATGGAGGCCTCCGTTGAGCAGGAGTGGGCCGCCATGTCCCCAGACTACGTGGCCAAGGTGTGCCGGGCATTCAGGCCCAGGCTCGAGGCCATGATTGAGGTGGAGGGGGCTCACTTCGAGAAGTAATTCAATGTATATAGGACAGTAAATATACTATAAAAGTTTCAGCTGTTGAACTGGTTCACGTTCTTGATGAAGTTGATCTACTTTTTTTAAAGCGCTAGGGCCGTATTTTGCTACCCCACACTGTACTTAAATCAAGACCAATATTGCAACACAATGCCAAAAGTTGAACTTGAAACACATCAGCAAAACAACACGTCATGGATGACGATAAATGAAGAGTTTCAACGAATGAGTGTAGTCAGACGAATTCAGCTTAGGATTTGGTGGCCAAACTGGCTGCGGATGGGTCAGAACTAGGCTTTGGCATTTCACAGTTGAAGCTTGCTTAGTGAGGGAAAAGTTCATGTTTTGATCGATTGCTAAAACAAAAGATATGATTTAGGCTCCAGAATTTTGGTTATTCTTTTTGGAGGGTGAGTCTTGACTACAACACATCCCTAGCCATTTCGGCTCCAAAATTGCCAGCTGAATTCATTTGATTACACTTATCCACTAAAACCAGCAGAGTCAATCTCTCTAAATATCCACGCATTGCGCAAATTTTGGATCAAAAGACTCAACTAGCACCTTTGGACTATGTTTAGTGCGTATTTTGGCATGTTTTAAAACAGCACTATCTGGGATATTCCAGGATGCCGTTAGCACTATTTAAACATTTTGACGTGACTTTTCCCTTTAGCCATCTGTTCACACTGATCTGACATCACAATTAATTGCTGGAATTAGCAATTGAATTCTTGAAGAACACTTAAAGATTAGTTGACCACATTCAGGTTGGTACGTTCGTCATGTACGTTGTGCCAATTTCATGGGCCCACAAATTAATGATCAAAGACCTCTGGGCCCACAAGTACAGAACTATGGATGTCTCTTGGGCCCGTTATTTTAGACTTTCCTCATTGCTCGTAGGCCCACCAACGATCACCCTTGGGCCCATATGTGGGCCGCAGCCCACCGGTTGCCGACCCCTGGTCTAAAATAAAAACCGAAACCAGCATATCTTTCAATCTTTGTTTCTTTTGATGTGGTCTGTCTCTACAAAGTTGACTTTAACATTTTTTGAATTCGTTTATTTGAAATCTTTTGAAGATAGATTTGAAGCCCTAGAACATTAATCTTATTTTTTGATAGACAAGGTGATCAATCAAAAGTGTAATCTTCATTTCCAGACTCAATGTCCCTTTCCAGTCCTAAATGTACCTTTCCTTTGATTGCTTTTTTAATTGAAGTTTGTATTATAGTCAGGGTTACCTAAATGATGATGATATTAAGTGAAATTTAATAAGTGAAAAAAGTCATACAAAAGTAATGTGAAGCCGAGCCTCATTTAGTCGAGTGGAAAGTCACTTCGTAGAAAAAAAGAATCTCTCCCCTGAACATTTGAAATGCTATGCCGAAAAACAGTGTGATACAAACCATTTCATACTTTTGAAGCGTTTGAAGGTAGTGATGGACCGAAAGGATTCTTAACCGAAACCGAAAGTTTCGGCCGAAAGAGGGATTAACCAAAATCAAAGGCAGCTGATCACGAAATTATAGAAATATAAAAAAAATCCCTTTATATATTCAAATTGTTCTTGTGTTCGATGTCGGGTAACCACAAATTTAAGAAATGAGAAAACTTCAGTTTCAGAGGTTTTTGGACCAAAACTATCTTCGATTTCGTTGTCAATCTCCATTTGTTATAGATCAAGTCTGCTTTTGGTTTCGGTAAGCATTACCGAAAACAAAACTTTCGGTCCATCACAATTTGAAGGCAAGGAATCAAGTTTTTAGTTTCAGTAAGCTCCAGCTTAGTTGGAGCTTCAGCTCCAATTACTTTGCGATCTTACCAAATATTACTTTTGTAGAAAAAAAATAATCCATTGATTCCTTGAGAGGTCAAGTAAAAATGCTTGTAAAATATCAACTTGAAAGTGATCGAGACAAAAGAGGCCAAGCGTTGCTGTTTTTTTGATTTTGATGTGAAAAAATCAAAAACTTGGTAAATTTGACTAAAATGGCCAAAAGTTGCTATTTTTGGTGCAAGTTGTATTTTGCAACTTTTCCTAGCCTTATTGATAACATTGTCAGATCGTCATTTTTCTCCGTCCTTTTAATTTTAAGAAAAACCGGTTATGGAAGAAACAGAAAGTTTTTTAAAAAGTGAAGAATTTTGGTCACATTTTGTTTTATCAATAAGCAAACAATGTTTTTTTCAAAATTTCGCTGGTTTTTTAGATCGTTTTGGATGGATTTGGGTTTTTGGCCTCTAATGATGATAATCTTTTTTTTTAGCTTGGTCTGGCAGCGGTTGTTGGTATTGGAGCAGCAGCAGTTGGCGTTGCTTTTGCCCTGCAGGCTGCCAATGCCCGCAATATCCTCACCAATAACGTTATGGCTGCAAGTGCGTCTGCGACGAATCTCAATGATATTCTAACCGCTCAAACTCCGATTTTGACGGGCTTGGTCATGACTCAGGCACCAATTGATCCAAGTTTAACGAGCCTTTGCAACGCTGCAGCAACAATTGGTGCTCTTGCAACATTGATGATGGGAGATGCCCTTGCCATAACAGGTCCGGTAGTAACGTCAATCCAAACAGCTTTGGGTGCTGTTAACTGCGTGTAGAGTTGCAAACCGATTTTGCAATTTGATTCAGTATTGCTTTCATGAGTGCTTGCAACAAAACTGTCTCCAATCTACGTTTGAAGTAAGTTTTGATGTGACCCCCTCCAACTGTGAAATCGTGGACAAAATGCAAACAATTCCAAGGCATACTATTATTCATGAAAAATATAAGATCATTGTGTTGTAGAAATTAGTATCAAATTCTTGCATGCTATGATCCTTGTTGTTTTATCAATTGGTTGGATGATTTTATTGTCGGTATAAATAAAGAAAACATTTGCAAAATTGTGGTGTAAATTGTGTGTTTATGAAGACAAACGCAGATTTCTATGCTCTACTACAGAGCTCCTAAATATCCTCCCCAGGGAATCGATCTTGCACCGTTGTTTTATCAAATATTAAAACATGCTTTACAATGAACAAACCTGGAACTGTGAGGGGAAAAGGTCCAAATATTTGGTGACGTAAATCCCATTTTCAGTGGTTTAGCAAAGCATTTGAAAGCTAAGTTAGGTAAGAGTATGATGATTAGGGGAGCACTTTTCAAAAGAAGGAACTTTTTCCGTTTTGGCCGTTTTTCCGTTTACTTGCACTTTTTGCCGTATTTGTACTTTTCGTGATTTTTTGCTGATTTCTTGTTTTTGTGGCCAGAAATCTCAAAAAAATGAAAATAGTGAACATTTTTTTACATTTTTTTTCCTGAGAAATATTTTTGCAAACAACTCCAGCATGGCAAGTAAACCGTCAACATACCATTGATTGTTCCTAACTTTGAAATTGAATTTCACTTGGTTGGGCAAACAATTTACCTCGTGGATTAGTAACTTTACTCGGTTCAGTTTAAGGCTACTATTTTCTTCGGAAATTTGAATTTTTTGACATTATTAAAAAATCTGCGCAACAAAACCAAACAATGGATTAAAAGAAACATTGAAAAAACATTGAGCAGAAAAGAAATCAACCTAGCTAAACCTACCCACCTCAATGAAAACTAAACAAAGACCAAAAGCACTTTAAAAACATGATAGTGCATGGTGCTCATGTTAAGTAAAAATCCTTTAGCTTGCATAATGAAATGAAGCCAAAAGGTCTGACATTGCACGTTTATGCATATAAAATTCTTAGAGTTAATCCAAGCCAACTCACATTAACAATCCTTCTGTATACTCTAAGATGATCACCAGTTAAAGTTATGTTAACAGTTTTGCTGAGAATTTACTCAAAGGCCATCAATCTTAGCTTGTTTTCGTAACCTATAAATTTTCTCTCATGTACAGGGTTCGCCAGAATTAGCGCGAAAAGAAGTAGTGATGAAAAACCGAGTTGTGAGGAAAAACTGCCTGTACGATTCCAATGAAACTTTGTGGGAAGTAAGATAAAGCTTAGAGCAAGATTACTTTAAATTTTTGTTTTATTTGAAGAAGAACAAGTGCTCCAAATTTACACAATACTATTCAATGTGACCGCCGTTGGCGTCCACAACCGCACGCAGCCTGCGCCAAGCTGCGGTGCAGGAATCGCGGATTAACTCTGGGGTTAGGACGTTGTTCCAGGCCTCCTTGAACCGGTCGATGAGTTCCTTGCGGTTCTTGGCGTTCTTGGCCCCAACTACAGGCTTCAAAGCACCCCAAACCGCAAAATCGAGTGGAGTACAATCTGGACTTGTCGACGGACATTTGCATAAGTGACTATGGTGGCCTTCGCCCCTTGCCCTCTTGCTCTCTCTAGGTTGCCGTTACGGTCCTTCTGACGCTTAAGAACGGCATAGACAGTTGGTAGATGAACGTTGAGAAGCTTTGAAATGGCTCTATAGCGCATTCCGGCGCCGGCATGGCGCACTATCTCCTCACGTTATGCCAAATTAAAAGTCCTTGTGTGTCAAACTTGGGAGCACGTTGGAAAATAGTCAAAAATTGGATATTTAGGCATCCTTGACCATAATTACATTGTACGTATATGATGAATTATATACTTTTTTTTTGTTTGTTTGTTGCGGATTTTCTACTACCGCTACAAGGAATTCGATTCCCTGTGAACAAGGATTTCTCCCGACAGCTTCAATTCGATCCCCAACAGGATTCGAACCTACGCCGTCTGGGGAAGCACTTTTTTTTACCCTCGGCTCTTATAAGAACGCATTAGTACGCGCGACCACTCTGGCTTCCTTATACATTACAGTATTTATGCTAGCTCATAGTATTCTTAAGTTTAAATAAAATGATTTTCAGACAACGGTTTGGGATACACTTTTGGAATATTTGAATGACAAAATGCATTTTTCAAGCAAAACACTGATTTTGTAATGCCTCCTTAGGTCTGAAATCTAGATTTTCAACTTGTTTGCATCAATATCAATTATAATTATAAGGTGCAAGTCTATCTTATGGCATATGGACCTTAACCCACACGCAAATTCACTACTTAAAACTGCTTGAACAACTCTTAACCATACTTAGATTGTCCTGAAATCAATGACACGATCGTACAATAAAAGAAATTCGAAGATGAAACCATCAATTCTAGAACATGAATTTATGCCAAGGTGACAACCCTTAAAAAATCGATTTCTAATAAGCAATAAAGATTGCCATGTCTTAATTAAGTTCAGGATAAGGCGTGGACGAGCAAAATCTATGTAAGTTGTTCAAGCCGGGTAACAGATAAGCTCAAAAAAAACGCCGTCATGTTGTTCAAGTTGTTTCTTGAATGAGCGTGATAAAACTCCGCGTTTTAGTCCGGGGGAGAATTTCCGGGGGAAATATGGTTCCTAATCCATTTTCAAGATGAATTTGCGTGGCATTTTTAAGCAGGACGACACCGAACGAGGGTAGCAAGTGCTGAGTGAAGGAAGACAACAGGGCGCGGAAATAGAGTAGAGCTACTCTGGACTTGCGCAAGCGATGAAGAGACTTCAGACGAACAGATTACTTTGGACAGGCTACACTTTTATAACATTTACACTTTAAGTAACTTTATCGTAATCCTCAAAAAAAGTTTTAATCGTCTTACCTTCATTCAGTTAGCTTTCTGAGAGGCCGGCCTCGCACTTCTGATTTTCATGAGAACATTGAGCACCTAGAGAGCTTTCTAAGACACTACAAGACTTTAAACAAAACACACTGATTAGGGAATGATGATGCATTGGAAAATAGACACTAAAACACTCTTTATAAATTATGAGCCACATGAACTTTGTTGCACGACTTAAAAGGACAGCACAACTGAGCTTGTTTTCCTTCTTCAGGGTGTCTCCCGCAAATCAGAAAAACTGCACACAAAATCAATCGTGTAGATTGAAAGACACTTACGGTCTGAATGATTTTATTTGAAAGGTCTTGATTGATATTAGTCGAAAAAGCAAGCAGATTTTTACTTGACAAGCCTCAATTGTGGTGTCTTGAAAGTTTAAAGAAAGGCTGGATTATGTGATCTTCTAATCAAAACTAAGAAAAAACCTTATGCCATTCTGGATCCTATTTTCAGACAAATTATTTGAACACTCACAAAAAGCTTTAAAGTTCATTACACTTTACATTGACAGGTTTTGTCCAATATGTTGCAAAATAAGTTCTTAACAATATTCTGACTGTTTTGGTCACCATTTTTGATTTTCATCTTCTCTCTTCAGGGATCCTGTGGCACGTTGTCTTCTTAAGATTAATTATATTTGAACCAACAAATTAGGACAGACCAGCTGACTTAAAGTGTGGCGAAACAATAAGTTAAGTCACCTTTGTATAACATTCAAACCAACTATTGCTCTTGGGGCCAATCAATGAGCATCTCAAAGTCATTTTGAACATTGCAACAGTTGCATCAAGCAACCCTTAATCTAGAAAAGGCCTCATCTTTGGCAGTTCGCCCAGCCAAATTAGCCAGAAGACCAAAGAGGCTGCTCTAAATTTCCGGCTGAATTGGCATTCGATCTTTGCCTTTCACTTGATTTGGGTCACCACCGGCCAGTTTTGCCGTGCCGTGAAAAGTCCACCTCTATTCTAGATGTCCTTGTCCTAGCCAACTGCTTGCGTTCAGTGATGACTAGGGCGCAGAAAAATATTTGCAAAAAGGTAGAACCCTGCATCAAGAAAATGCCAAACATCTAAGGGGCATTGGTTGTTCCAGCAGTAATTTCTCATTTACTTTTCCCTAAATTGCAACCTAAACCAAGGCAATTTTTTGAAACTTGTTGGGGCACACCAGTTGTTTGATTGTGCCAAACTGTCCATGAATTGCCGTTAATATTTCGGTTCAAAGTCTATGCAAGAGCTTGGACAGGGATGCTCATTGGGCTGGAATTATCACAATTGTCCAAATGTGTGTGAAATGTCAATCCTTGCTCCACTGTTCGTAGAGAGCTTTTCAGTAGGAAGGAGTCTCTGTTGATTGCTGGAAAACCCACACGAGCAAGGAGCCTCCACTCGACTTTGTTTGTGATCTGATTTATGAAAAGCTAGTGGAAGAGTGGAAAACAGGCTTACCAGATTCGAATACGTTTGTGACAGTTGGCAGGAATGCTGGCCAGGTGATATGAGTGGCCAAAAGAATAAAAAATTTGGCGTATGTTTTTTTTTGTTTTTTTTTGTTGGCAATCCTGTCGGCCATCTTGAAAGTGACAATGGCGGCCCTAATAATTGAACGAACAAATGCCATATTATCTGTCTAACGGACTTCCAGAGTCGGATCTTTGATGAGGCTGGGTGAATCCAGAGTCAGACCTTGCATTGTTTTCCCGCGCAGTTTCGTCGTTTCCCCACATGCTTTAATATCAATGTTGGATCTGTCACTCACAGTCACTTATGATGAATTCCTCTGGTCCTCCAAGCTATCAAATTATTTCTTGAATATAAAAGTGGAATCTCCTGGTTAAATCAAATCGACTCATCATCCCACCTTAGTGCTTGGGCTGGATCAAAGTGGATTGGGTTTATTGGATAACGAGAGGTCCTGAAGTACCGGACAGAAAGCGGGTGCATCAGCCACAAAATCGCTCCTTCTTCCCTTAAATATCATTTAAGATCAAGCATCTGTCCACTCTTCCCTAAGTTTCAAACTCTAACACTTTGGTCAAAAGTTTCCCATGCCGTGTTCATAAATATAAGTTCCTTTGGAGCAACCATACCTTGAATTTTACAAATGCCCCTCGAACAAATAGTTAAAGGGGGGGAAAGTATGAGAGGTATTCGGGTAGACCATGCATGATAGACTTGAAAGTAACAACAACCAGATCCAGAGACAATCACTCCAAGAACGACGCAAGGTCCGACTCTGGAATCACGCAACCTCATCAAAGATCTGACTCTGGAACTCCGTTAGACATCAGGGCTGCCAGATGGCGGTTTGACCTGCCCGATTTTGGTGTTTCTGGCGGTTTGAGGCCTTGTCTGGCGGCGAGATTTTTTATTTGGCGGGACGGAAAAATCTGGCGGTATTCTGGCGGTTTACGTTACAGTCTGGCGTTGGGAAATTTCTGTTTGGCGGGGAGGAACATTTTGACAAGTTTCTGGCGGTATTTAACTGAAAATCGTGAAATTTGGCGTATATTCTTTGATTTGTAGGATTAGTAGAAACACAGTAGTGTCACACTGTTTTAGCAGAATTCAGCATAACAGAGCTAGAGCTCAAAGTTACAGCATTAGTTACAAAGAATAATGTGACCATTTTTGGCCCATCTCTTTCGGTTTTCTCTTTTTTATGTTAACTTTCCTGCAATTTCAGATAAACAACCAAAAGTAGCGCTTATAATAATCATCACTTATACATCCTGATATTAAAATCTTATAATTAATTTAAGAGAGTGCTGGGCTGTTGAAACTAATATTGGTAAGCTTGAAGATTTTAGCAAATAGAAGATGCATTTCAAGCTGAAAAAGGGGCAAGCAAAATGCGCTAGATTGGAAAAAAATGTGCTGGCATTGTAAAGAAAGTGAGTTGGGATGTAAAAAAAATAAATGCTTGAACGGTAAACAAAGTGTATTGGAATGGCAAATCAATTTATTGCAGTGACAAACTCAAATGTCAAAGAAACTGAAGAGTTTTTAAGCAAAAACAAAAAAATGTTAAAAAAATACAATTTTGCGTTTCTGTTGGCTAAAACATGGCTAATGAAGTGCAAGAAATGCCAAAAAATCAAACTTTGTAAATATATGGGTAAAAGGCCAAACAAATAATACACAAAATTTCCATATATTTCAACTACTTACAAAAGCACAATTTTAGGGTACGAAACCTTTCGAAAGTTTCACACTCATGATTATTAGCTTGAATATGATGGTGGTTTGCTTTATTTTTTGTCTTATTTGGTCTTACTGATAAACTCAAATTCAAAGTCTCTTTCTATCTAAATGAGAGCAAATGTGTGCGAAAAATGTGTCTTATTAAACTGGATCAACCCGAAGGATGCTTGATAAGTTCAACTCAGCTATCTTTATTGATGAAAGGTTAGTGCATGATATGTCTCCTCTACAACAAATGCATAATGAAGGAACTGGAATCAGGCGTTATTCTGGCGGATTTTTGAAAAAAATCTGGCGGCGAAGTTCGATATCTGGCGTTTTTGACAGAGTGATCTGACGTTTTTGGTCTCCAATTACCTGGCAGCCCTGTTAGACATGTTAGACATCTGGGATCGAAACATCCCAACTTCAGGTTACATTGAGCACATCCAAGAAAGCCCAAGGGAATCAGCGAATCGTCCGTGGGAATTGCATGTAATAGAGAGGTTAACTCAACAACTGACCTCCCTCTTTTTGAGCCTTTGGCGCGAGCAGCTTAAGGAGGTATAGCGAGTGAACTCATTTCTATAAACGGAGAGCTTTTGGTTCAAATCCTCGGTAATAAGCGTGATAGAGGTAAAAAAGCACGAAAACAACCCATTGAAAACATCTAAAGGCTTCGTGTCAAGTGCCAGAGCAAGAAGCACTGGAATCATGGAGTGGGAGGCTAGCAATGAGAGTAATGATTTCCAGTAAGAACAATTCAATTACGTTCTTCTGCAAATGAGATCTTGCATACTTTCAGAAGAAAACGTATTTCAATTTTCAGCTCAATCGAACGTCGGAGACAAAAGTTATGCTCGCTCAATGTTCAGTGCAAATCCTACCGAGAATGAATGAACTAGCCCTTTTGTGGTAATCGTTTTACCACAAAAGGGCGAGTTCATTCATTCTATGCTCTCTTCAGTACATAAGTTTGAGAAGGCGTAACTTTTCACTCCGACATTCGATTGGGCTCAAATTTGAAATACGTGTTCTTCTCAATGCAAGCCAGGTCTCATTTGTAGAAGAACGCAAATGGTTCGTTTGTGCTGGAAATCATAATTCTCATTCCTAGCCTCCCACTCCATGATTTCCGTGCTTCTTGGCCAGAGCAATCAAGCGACGCAGGAAGTAGTGGAAATCGGATTCTGCACATTATTGAACGAGTGGTTTCACCAAACTAGTTACCAAAGGAGCTAGCTAAGAGTTCTAAAAGATCCAAGTGAATGAATATCAGAGCTAGGCAAGAAAATAGGAATTGATAAACCAACCTGAACATTGAAGGAAGAATCTGTTTAGCTGTTTTGTCGGTGGAACCAACGTCAAAGAAAGTCCAGTTTATGAAGTGTCAATGGACCATCCACTTTCCCTTCCCGATTAACCATCGTTTGCCCTTCAAAGTCTGATGAAGATTCTCAAAGTTCTTTTGGTCTTTTAAAAGCCTTAAGCGATTCTGAGAAGCTCCCAAGAAGCCCCAGCCATTGACATCAATGATGATGTTCGAAAACTTCCAGCAGTTCCAAAGACGACATTGGGACACAAATGACGAAGAAATGCAAAAATGATTTATGCTTCCAAATGATGATCTGTTCTCAAAACCTTCATTGATATGCTTACCTTTGAGTCTTAAACCGAATGAGTTAGTGAGCACAGAAAAGAACCTCCAGCCTTTGGATCTAATCGAGTTGGTATGTTTAACATTTCATGAACCTTAAGGTGGAAACATAAAAATGTGATCCTTTTTTTGGAATAATCATTTACGTAATAAATAAATGGAAAAATAAAACATTGATGAGCAAATTTTCTAGTTTTACAATTGAATTCTAGAAATGGATTTATTCACCTTGTTTTGGCATTAATCTTGTTCTAAACTCGTAATAAAGCATGAATACGGTCAAGATTTGCCTACATCACTGCACTGAAAGCTTTTCCAATTTATTGCTCATTTCAGCAGGAATTACTTAGTTTACCCTTGATTTCCTCTACATCTGAAACATTGACATATTTGATTATTGAGGATTAAATCTAAACACTACTCATATTTGACACCCATGCCAGAGCTACCTGGTACTGAAATAACCCTCTTTCAGTTTTTCAAGGTTTTCAGACAGGTCCATATTACAATTTATCCTCCTAATAATCTACTAAATTCAGTATTTTTCAAATATTTAAATAAAATCGGCGATATTTGAGCTGAGGCGGTCCATTTTTGACCCAAAGAAGTGGAAAGTATCTCTGGGCATATAAACACCCAAATTCTCAAACAATTTATGTCTTTGAAAATTTTGAAGGAAAATTAAATAAGATGGAAAATGTCATTTTTGTATGTTATAACACAAAAAGTCAAAGATATAGAAATACATAAAACCCACTTAAAACATATTGAAAAATTGCATTTGAATGAGAAAAAGGCTACACAGGTCATCACATTTAGTGGAATTCTGCGGTTTTAAAAATCGCCTTTTGGTCCTGACATTAATGAAGAATGAGAAAATGTGTCAAGGCTTGTCCTCTGAGATGGACAAAGTTGGGTAGAATTTCGGATTTCCTCTTCTTTTTGGACCGCCTCCAAAACACCAAACCGATTCTTTGGGGTTAGCTCTTTGCCTTTCTTTTTTATTTTGTGACAAAAGGATGCTTATAAGTAGGTTAAAAGCCCCCTCATATGTCGATTTCCTGCTTTTTACGTTACGAACAATGAAGATTGTACCTCCTGGGGCAAACAGTGCAGAACCGTCAAACACCTTCCGTTCTAGAGCTCAACGTCGTCTCGTCTATAGAATGAATGAACCACGGGCTGGGAGTGCCCGCCAATATGCCCGCCGTTCAGGAAAGAGTAAAGAAGGTGTCGCAACCCTGCTACCGAATACAGACAAGGGAACAACAAGGAGCAAACAAAATCTCCTGTCCTCCTCACCAAGGTAACAAGTTTTAAGCTGACGATTTTGAAATATACTTATTTCTCCCGTTGGCATTAGATCGCGTGAAGTCACCTCAACCACATGGGTTCCGTGTAAGTTATTTCTCTTAGAGATTTTGGACTCTGGTATATTATCACATTCTTATCTAAACTCAGACATGGTCCTTCGAGCCGGATGGGCCAGCAAGGGATGTGATAGATCATGGACGTCTCGAGTGGACGACTATCGGAACAGAATCGCCCAACCTCTCCGACCCCTTGGTTGGCTAAAATTCTGAGCCCATTTACTGTAGACTCATTTGGCTTCTTAAGTGATGTTCAGGGTTAGACTTATTTTGACTTGAACCCAATCAAGACTAGTTTTTCAAAAAGAAGAATTGACAAAGTTGTGCAAAATTTGAACATTGAATAAAGATTTTAAATGAATAGTATGTTTTGGGTTCATCTCATTAATCTTGTCTCAAATTACTATAACACAAGATTAGAAATTTGACTTGCCCTCTAAATGTTTGTGACCCTTACAATGCCAGTAGTTGTGTATAAAGGAAGCACTTCAGTTTGTTCCTGGTTGTGGTTGAATTTAAAGCATCAGGAAACAAAAATCCATAAAAAACAAGTCAAATGTGGTCTTCAGACTTTTTCGAAGGAGTGTGAAGCGAAGTGGTGGGCACCAGGGTGAGACTTAAGGGGCTCTATGGGTGGTGGCGAACTTCAGCCATCAATGACCAACAAACACAAGTGTTGAAAGATATGTTCAGGAGTTTCCATTCATTGGGATCTACTGAAGTGCATGGGGGAATGAAACCTATCTCCACATTTGTTAAACACATAATCCAAAAATATTTAGGGCACTAAGAACTGGCTTTCTAAGGTCTTTATGTTAACTTTTTCAAGTCATAAGGTGTTTGCACTCACCAAGGTGATGAAGAAAAATGAGAAGAATTGGAGCAAAAGGTGTTTGTTTTAATTTAACTGTGCAATAGACTATACAGTCCTAAAAGGTGCAAAAATATGGAATTGACATAGTGATCAAAATTTTGTGCTTTCAATTTGCTTGCCATTTGCAGTGAGCATTTGTTTATTTGTAACTTTTTGCTTTATTTTACGTTGTTCAGACATTTTACTTGCTGGTTGTATTTGTCAATAGTTTCGGTCCCATGTGGTGACCAATGTTGTCAAACAGAATTTTTTGTCTAGAATTATATGTTGCCCTTTCATGTAAAACAAATGATGGCTTAGCAATGTTGATACAATTATGCCTAACATAACATTACTCCATCAAGATCAACTAGTCAAGTTAAGCAAATAGAAGTCAACAGTGTGTTCAATCTTTAGCCCTTCATCAAATGTTTGGTTTGGAGGGTGTTCTCCATTTTACTTATGATACAAAAACCTTGGACAATTTATCAAATCCAGTTCACTTTGAAACAGCCTTTTCACAGAAAGTTTGTAGTTTCATCAACTTTTCCAGAACATTAAAAGCTACATCACTGTCAGCTAAGCTTTGGTTTTGAAAAATTCTATTTTGATCTTAGTTTTTATGACTACATAACTACCACGGTTTCTCAAACCGGTATACCTTTGTGAGTAGGATGTGCTTCTGATGTGGTCCACGGAAAATTGCTTAGTCCTTTATTCGTTTCACCCACATTGGAAAAATAATTAAGGATTGTCTATCCTCTGTTTGAAAACAATAACACTGCTGAATTAGACCACAAATGCAACAAAAATTAGGGGAAACTATGTTCTGAAAGGATATAGTGTTATATATTCTAGTGCATTAACAAAATGTAATGAAAAACTTCTTGTTAAAATATACCTAAATAAACACACATATAAATCAATGTTATCAACCACGTTGTATAATAGATGAGAAGGAATAGGAAATAAATTGTTGCAAACTTGTCCATTTTATGTGAAATAATAGATTGGCAGCAAAAAAATCGCATGGTTAAAATGAACCATTCAGGTAGAAAGATGCAAATATGACTACAATAACCTTCCCCTTAACAGGTAAAATGGTTTGATAGTATTTCATGCAGCAAGAAAATAGGAGAATTTTATGTTCATAGTTAAACAGGCTCATTAAGAATGAGCTAACAACACCAAGAAATAAAAAAACTTGCTTCTTTGCTTCATTCCCTCCTCTAGCCAACCAAGCGGTCACGGATAGATATATTGCGATATTGTTTCTTAAAAGCCTAGCTGCGGGTGATCTTGGGTACGCTTACGAGCCTAGCTGCAGGTGATCTCGGGTACGCTTTACGAGCCTAGCTGTGGGTGATCCCGGGTATGCTTTACGAGCCTAGCTACGGGTGATCCCGGGTATGCTTTAATAACCACGAAAAGACGAAGTGAGGAATATTACTTACCCCGGGTGGTTTGGGAAGAAACGCCAGAATTTAAAAAGACATCCTTTCAGATTTTGTTATTAGACAACGATGGCTGATAAAAAAGCGCTGGTGGGGGACCTGCCAGAGATAGAAGGTACTGTCAATGGCGACGACGTAGGAGCGAATGAGGAAATTCAAGCCCAAGATGGGGAAATTCAAACTGTCGAGGTCAACATCACTCCAAGAGGGTCATAGCCTCTCTCGGTCGAGATGAGAGCCATGCAGGCGGAACTTGAGTTGTTGGGACCACTCTGGACCACCACCCTCATGGTTGAAAATCCCGAAGCCTCGCAAGATCAAATTGATGCCATTTTAGCGGGAAAGCTCGAAAAGGCGTACCGACTCATGCCAGGGAGGTGGGAAGCAAAATCTCGCTTCAAAGATGATTGTCGCATTGTGGAACACGTCCACGTCAAGCTCACCAAAATAATGGATGATATCAAAGCAAAGAACTTGGACGACAATTGAGAAAATATCGCGAGAATTGAAAATTTCAAGGCTGAGCGCATCATTGATGACTGGATCAAGGTCCGCCGCCCTGCCTTGGAGAAATCGTATTTTACGGCATCCAGTCTGTGGTACAAGCCCAAAGAGGATCCATTGACCAACGATTTGACCACGAGTACAGACAAAATTGAAGAGCTAATTGCATTGTTCAAATATGAACAGTCTTTGCGCTCTATTCTACAAGAGCTTGCTCGAGTCGCCCCTTCATCAGAGGAGCCCAGCGCAAATCTAAAAGCAAAGAAGAACATCATTCAGTTTGATGCCGCCAAACTTATTTCCTAGTTTAGTGGAGATCCCGAAGATCCCGATGTTCTTCTTCATTTTTCAAATTGAAAGAGCTCGTGGGACAACCTCCTTAAAGAGATGGAGACCCTTCGGGGATATAGCCCAACTACACTCTTTCAAAAGTTGAAAGATTGCTTATCAGGCCCAGCATTGGATATGATTTCTAAGTACTCAACAAGATCCAATAACTCCTATGAGGCCACCATGGCCAGTCTGATTGAGAAGTACGAAGATCCCATCACCTTAGCCGGGTCGTACATCAGCTCTGGGATCCGCCCACGAAATTCTGACGCCGAGCACGCTGACGCTATTCAACAATCGTTCAACGTTATCGCATCGCACAATATCGCACAATATGAGAGATATTTTTGATCGCGAAGGTGTGG
This sequence comes from Tigriopus japonicus, assembly GCA_010645155.1. NCBI lineage: Eukaryota > Metazoa > Arthropoda > Copepoda > Harpacticoida > Harpacticidae > Tigriopus > Tigriopus japonicus. The sequence goes on along the minus strand of CM021320.1, from coordinate 2,761,653 downwards.
ATATGCATGATTTTGCATTAATGCGGACCTTCATTGTATCAATGTCCCCAAAAATGCAGGCTAAATGGAACGCTTACAAAATGGAGAAGAAGTTGGAACACAATCTGCAATGTGAGGCCGGATTGAAAAATGGGGAGGCATTGCCTGAATGGAAAGCCGGAAAGGTCGAGTGTCGAGAACAATTCAATGCTTGGTTGAGTCTCCAGAAGGTTCAATTCCGGCCACCAGTTGATTCTTAGACTAAAGAAGAAAAGAAGTCGACAGCTTCGAACTTTGCTTTTACAAAAACCTCTGGAAAGTCAAAAGGCCACGAAAGCATTGCGGATTGTTTCTTATGTCCTGACAAGCCTTCGCATGCCGTCACGAAGTGTAGGAAGGGACTGATGATGACCTATTACGAGTGGAAACAAGCGTGCATCACGAATTCACGTTGTTTTCTGTGTGCCGGACCTTACAGCCCCAGCCACAAGTGCAATCGGGACTGTTGGATTTGCCGAGGAAGGCACCATCCGGTGATGTGTACGGACAATCGAGACAGAGGGCGTCCATGTAGGGGCGCTTACTCTAGCCGAGAACGAGACTCGTCATCGTCTCGAGATCCTTCTCGGTTCAAGTTCAGAGACAGAGGAAGTAAACCAAATACCAAGAGAGGATCCGAGGAACATTAAGAATTGTCTGATGCGCCAATGGCCAAGCTAGCCAAGCACATCGTCAGAACCATGAGCGCCCAATTCAACGAAAAAGAAAACAACCAGAAGGGAAATCGAAGCGGACAACGAGGAGCCCGAAACAAAAGCTAGAATGATAAAAGCGAGAAACTATCGGACGAGACTGTCAATCGAGAAGAAATAAACATGTCCAGTTTGAAGAACCCGAGAAGGTTTCTAGTTCTCATCATGTTGCTGAAGTTCTGAATTTTTCGCTCCCGTCCAAACAAACTCAGTTTACAGGGCTCTCGGGGACAATAATGGGATATTTAGTTAACCTCAAAACATTGCAAAGGTTTAAAGTTAGAGTCCTCCTAGATTCTGGTGCTAATGCTAGCTTGATAAATGAGAAAGTGGCCAGACAGGCCCAGCTACATGGGGAAAAAAACATGTTTGTCATGAATGTTGCAGGAAACAGCACGCTGCGTTCAAGACAAATGGTGGTGGAATTTGGCCTCATTAGTATTGATCAATCATATGTGTCACCTCCCATTACTGCCACAACCATTGAATCCATTGGGGAGCCATTTCAACCGATTCCAACGAACGTAAGCAACCTGGCACATTTGAAAGACATTAAGTTTACAGAGGAGTATCCTGTCTGGACACATCGTCCTTTAGACGTTTTGATTGCCGAACCGCACTATTCCCAATTGATGATGCAAGATCAAAGGGTGTCGCCTGACTTGTCTTTACCATCAGCAAAACTCACTAAATTGGGATGGATGCTTAGAGGTGCCATACCCGCAGAACCGAAGCCTGTCAATATTTTCTTTTATGAGGGGAAAGACGACCACATGACGTTTGATCTAAGCAGAATATACTCAAAGTCGATGGAAGAATTTGATTTCAAACAGTTCTGGTCCGGAGAAAACGTAATTATTCCCCCAAATGAGCCTGATATACCGGAAGGGACATCTTCGGAGATAGATGCCATCGCACATCAAAGCCGCACTGCAAAATATGACAAAGAAAAACAGTTTTGGTCTGTTGAATTGCCATGGGCAGACCCAACTCAAAAAGGGAGACAATTGAGCAACAACTTGCAACGTGCAATTGCAATGTGGCATCAAGTGACCAAGAGGATCCATCCAGATCATGTTGACATGGTGGTGGAAGCATATGAGGAGTTCCATACAAACGGATATTCAGAATTGGTACCGGGAGAGAAAATTAACCGTCGGGTTCACCCTACTTACGTCACGACGAGTCATCCGGTCATCCGATTGAATAAGACAACGACGAAATGCCGCATCGTAACAAACGCCTCTCTTCCAGATCAAGATGACAAAAGCCGATCATTAAATAAACTTTTGTTGGCAGGGCCAAATATGCTGCCTCAAATAACTGAAATGATTTTACACGCAAAGACAAAGAAAGCCCTTTATTGCCACCATCGACGTCCAAAAAATGTTTCTGTCAGTAAGGTTGTCCAAAGAATTGGACCAATACATGCCAAGATACGTCTGGGCTCCATCTGGTCAGTCACAACCAAGAGTGTACAGGTTTACCAGGCTTCCATTTGGTTGCGTGTGCAGTCCATTCTTAGCCATCTGGTGTTTACGACAAACTGCGGATATGTGGAAGACAATTTATCCAAACGCAGCTCAGATCATCTTAGACAAACCCTACCTACATGGACGATATCCTCATCCTCGCAGACAGTGTAGGTGAAATAAGGACACTGATAACTAGAGGTGTCATTTTGGTGCAAATAAAAAGTGCAAAAAGTGCTACTAAAAGTGCAAAAAAAACAGGAAAAAACGCAAGTAAAAAGTGCAAATAAAAATCAAATTTTTTTTTTAGTACATTCATTCACACGCATACTTTCACTTACGAACTCACTCACACTTTCCCACTACACTAGAAGGAGGAGTTCCTCAAGGAGATTATATTCCCTCCGACGGTTGATTCCTTAAG
>CM021320.1:2673109-2753256 GCA_010645155.1 Tigriopus japonicus | reverse complement strand
AATGAAAAGGAACGCTATTGGTTTGTGCAATTGCCTTGGAAAGATGCATCCATTAAAGGACGTACGATTACCGACAATTACAATCGAGCTGTGGCCATGTGGGCCAAGGTTTTGAGAAGAGTAAAGCCTGAACATGTCGAATTGGACACGGAGGCTTATGAGGAATTCGTCCAAAAAGGATTTTCCGAACTCGTACCGCCGGAACAGCATCATCGCACAGACCACCCGACGTATGTCATGACCAGCCATCCTGTGATTCGGCCTGATAAGGCCACTACTAAATGCAGGATTGTTATGAATGCATCGTTACCCGACCAGATGGATAAATCAAGAACGTTGAATACACTGTTGAGGCAAGGCCCAAATATGCTTCCTCAAATCATGGAGTTGATTCTACACGCAAAAACGAAAAGATTTATTTCTTCCATTGATATCCAAAAGATGTTCCTTTCCGTTAGATTGTCCAAAGAGTCCGACAGGGATATGCTTCGCTATGTGTGGGCTCCTCCGGGTCAGACTCAGCCAAATTTATATCGTTTCACGCGGTTACCGTTCGGTTGCGTGTGTAGCCCGTTTTTAGCGATGTGGTGCTTAAAAGAAACCGCGCATAAGTGGGAAAAAACGTATCCGGAGACAGCGAGAATAATCCTTGAAAAGACTTACATGGATGACATTCTTGTGTTGGCCGATACTTCGGAAGAAATGATTATTTTACTAAACCAAATATTGACCATCCTGGCGAGTGGAGGTTTTTACGGACATAAGATTTCGGCCAACGAATCCACCATTCTTGATTCCCTTGACGAGACCAGAGTTAATAGAGATCGAACAGTTTCGATTCTGGGCTTGAAGCTGGACTATGATTCAGATCGGTTTTACTTCGATTTGGACGAGAAATTCCAGCAGTTTGATGAGAATGCGTCAAAAATAACGCGGCGAAATGTCGTGTCCTTGGGAAGCCAAGTGTTTGATACTCAGGGTTATGTATCCCCATTTGTCATGAAGTACAAGCACATCCTTCCGATGCTATGGCTTAACAAGGCAGGCTGGGATGACAATCTTCTTACAAAAACTATCAAAGGAGATGATGGAATTCTCATCAACGATCCCGTGGCCGAAGAGGCCATTGCCTTGTTTAAGCAATGGATTAAGCAAATCCCCTTGTTGAAACAATTGTCCTTCCCTCGTTGGATTGGCGGACCCATCGAGTTCGTGGCAATTTTCAGCGATGCGAGCACTTTGGGAATGGGGGTTGCCGCTTACCTTGTTTCAAACATCGGCAAGGGGGGGAGAGACTCCCAACTGGTCTTCTCAAAGAGCTCACTGATGCCGAAAAACCTCAAAAAAGGGGCGGAAGTAAAGGATGCCCTCACGATCGCAGGAGCCGAGTTAATTGGACTCGTCATGGCGGTCAACATGGGAAGTTACCTTCAAGAAGCGTTCAAACCTAATCTAGAGAGCAAGAAGATCGTGTATTTCACGGACTCACTATTAAACTTGCAAAGAACCCAACGAGGAAAAGGTCATTGTAAAGTTTGGGAAGAGAGACGTATTGTCAAGATTTTGGATAACTCTCAAGGATCTGAAATTCGTTTCTGTCCGGGAAAGTTGAACCCTGCGGATTTGCCTAGCAGAGGGTGTACCTTGGAGGAGTTGGAGAGTCAATCCGATTTCTGGTCCACAGGACCCGAGTTTCTCACGAAACCCAAGTCAGAGTGGCCTCAACAACCCCGGGTTGGAGAGAGAGCCATGCACGACAGCGAGATTAGCACGTCCGGTAAAGTAAATGACTTCACGTATCCGGATGTGCAAATGTATCTTACGCAAAGGGAAGCACTTCAAAAAGAAACGGAATCCGAGGAACAAACTCCGAATCCCAGAAGGACTGAGCATAGTTTGAGTTTCTTGGATAGACTCGTTACGAACAGTGGAACATGGCTGAAAATGTTTCGAGTTCTCGTTCGTATCCAACGACTCGCCGTTAAAGCAAAAAAATATCGAAGCAAACCAAAGAGTTCCAAGGACAAAGCAAAGCCAACGTACGTTACCAAAAAAGAATTGGATTGGGCGGAACACATCTTGGTGAAGTACGCACAACAAAAGTTGTTGGACAAAGAAATTAAAGCCTTGAAAGAAAAGATAAGCATCAAGTTAAAAGCATCTCCATTAAAGGATCTTCCAGTGTATTGGGATGACAAATATGAGGTCATTCGATTGGAGACTCGACTGCATCGTGCATCTTCATTAGCTCATGATTTCAAATCGCCGATAATTTTACCAAAAGGTGATATTGCCGAAAAAATGATTTTGTCTTTGCACCAATCCAGAATGCATATCAGTCAACGTCAGACCTTTAATTTGCTACGGCAAAAGTACTGGGTTTTGGGCAGTTTCAACTACACTAAAAGTGTGGTGAGAAGATGTCTTGTCCCGCGATGCCGGTACATCAAGTTCAACTCCCCAAAAATGTCACCTTTGCCGGCGATGCGGATTGATGATCCAAAGCCATGGGTGAAAGTAGGAGTGGACTACATGGGACCGTTGACCTGCAAACACGAATGTTATTCGGAAATTAGCACACTTGTCAAAACGAATGACAAATACAAACATTTAAGTCCTATCTAGCAAAAGAGAAAAATCAAAGAAGTGCAAGAGCAATGTGTACATCCAAAGACAATGAAAGTCTGGATTGCGCTATTCACCTGCTTTCATACAAGAGCAATCCATGTTGAAGCGGTGACTTCTTGCAACACCAATGATTTTTTGGATGCTCTTCGGCGCTTTATTGGTCATTGTGGAAAACCCTCGGTGATCTACTCTGACAATGCCAAGTACTTTAAAGCAGCCGACAAATGCTTGAGCACATGGGATATAAACTTCGATCAAATTGCTGCAGAAACGTATAAAGGAGAAGCTCCAATAACTTGGATATACAGTACCCCAGAAGCACCTTGGACTAATGGGGTAACAGAGAGGATGATTGGATTGTTTAAGCGCCAGCTCCGGATTGCATTGCAAAAAGAAATGATCACTCTACGAGCGTTGCAAACGATCTTGGTGGAACTGAAATGCATCATCAATGATCGACCCCTTGGAGTGACCGATCAAGATTGTTTGAAAGTAATTACTCCCAATCTTTTGGTCTACGGTCGGCCCATGAATGAATTTGTGACGCCTTCTGACGAGAAATTGGATTGCATAGATTATGCCAATTTGTGGACCGTCAGAAAACGCGTCATGAATCATTTCTGGGACCAATGGCGGAAACAATACTTGCAAGAATTATCCATCAATAACAAATGGAAAGGAAAAGACCCACCGGCGATTCATGTCGGGGATGTGGTCATTCTCAAGCCAGACACGTTTGAGAAAAATTCGTGGAAATTGGCGAGAATAGAGTCCGTCCGAAAAAAACCAGGATGGCGTTGTCGTTGTTGTGTCAGTGCGGCGCTCTAATGGGCAAATTCTAGAGAGAACAGTGCGGCAAATTGCTCTCCTGGAACCGCATTGGTACAACACAGAGAAAGTGGATTTGGAATCCCCACTCCAGAGTGAACGTGCTGGAAGTCTAGGTCAGACGCTGACAGACCCACCCCCGGGAGGCCTACTGGGGGAGGTGTTCCAACCTCCTGATCGAAACCGACCCTGTCACAAAAGAGTGCGTGAGGAAGATGAAGCGGACCCAGGGAATGCAACTATCGTGATTGCTGAACCTGTTTCTCAAGTGGAAGGTGACAATGGAATGGAATTAGATGCTACATTCCCGTCATCTAGAAATTTGAGAAAAAAGAGACAACGAAAAGGTTATTATAGAGACTTAGCTGAAGGAAAAAAGTCACAAACAAATTAGCATCGCGAAAGTGTGCGCACACAACAAAACACAAAAAATTACAAATACTGTCCACTATTATCGGTTTTTTCTTGATGAAATATCTTTTTTCGATACATCACGATAGAACTATGCAAGGGGATCTTAAAGCCTTACAACCTTTGAGATTATCAACCCAGGAGCCTTACAACCTCTATGATGATAACCCGGATCTCATTTATAAACGACACAAAAATTAATTCAAGGTTGCGTGAGCAAAAAAGGGCAAAGTTCCGTTGTGAGGTGGGGAAGACATTGCCAGAATGTAAACATTGCTTCTCCAATGTTAAATTTGCTTCTCATTTAAGGTAGAGAAACCAACTTTCCCCAGAATGCCGTGTCACCTTTGATTCTACAGGGTATATCGCCTAAAATTCATCCATTCAATCAAAGGCGTTGTCACATAACTACAATCCCAGATGCATTACCTAGGCAAACAAAAGTTCGATTTACATAATGGCCACCTTTGGTCTTCACCACGGCCTTCAATATTCCCACAGGCTTGTACCTTAATCAGTTTGACCCAAAGCCTCTTCAGAATGGACTAGATGGAAATTTTATCCAATTGAGGCCTGGAGATGAATGAAGACATTTATCCTTGTCTCAGAAATGAGAAAAGACAATAATTTTGAACAAGCTGTGTGGTATGTCAAGCAGCCCCATCTTGTTGAAGGAGCAGGGAAGTTCAGAGGCCATTTTCGCACATTTAAAATTGATTTACAAAAACTCTTGAAAACAAAATAGTTTGCCAAAAGAATACGCAAAACATTATGTTTAAACGAAAAGAGTGAAAGTAATATAAAGCCAACGCATTAAAGGTAGGAATCTTGTCTTCCCCACCTTACAACGGAACTTTGCCCTTTTTTGCTCGATTGGTCATCTTTTGCACTCTGGTTCCAATGAGGCGAGTTCCTCAGGTAAAACAGATGGTCGCTTGAGTAAGCCGTAAACGTTCCAACTATCCAGAGATCCTAGTTCGATCGTAGGTCATAGGATGGGGTGAAATTCTCCACTCACGCCAATAGTCCCGTCAATAAGATACGCAGAAATATGACTATGAATGGATAGACTCCGCATCAGAGATTGCAGTGGTATTAGGGTATTGGTTTATTAAACCAGCCCAGACATCCGCTTGAATGAAAGAAAACCCTTTACATGTTTTCTTGGGGGGAGTGTCGCAACCTTGATGTCTGTGAAGCTATCGGAGGAATACGGAGGAGGTCGATTCTACATCTATGGTTAGCTAGGTTATCTTATTCACCCAACCTATCTATGCCTTACGATCAATAAAAGCTTCCTCTTCCGGCGAGTCAGTCGAGTAGAGACTACCAAACCACTAACACGTTGTAAGTTCATTCCTATTCCAATAGGTTAGAATACTTATTCAATACTTCAATATCCAAAGGTACTATCATCCATTAGCTAGAATAGGTACAAGTCAGCACAGAATCTTGCTCCACCCATTAGTCCAACTTTTGTGAAACAATGCTCAACAGAAGTATCTGTGGTGGTATTTGGAGGGTTACTGCTCTTCTATCTTCTTCCACACCTCCACGATGCAGGAACCATTTCCATAGGGAAATTAAAGAACAAGAATGGTCTCATTTTGAAACAAGATGGAGTCCAAGTCGGAGATGATGTTGGCTGTAACTATTGAAGGGCACTTTTGATGGGTCTGGATCAGATCAGCCATCTGACCCTATGGACCTTAATCCGAACGAAAAATCCTCATGAAAGGGGGATTAAGAACCAACTTTCCTCCGGAAACTCCCCCAGATCAAAACCGGGAGTTTTATCGCACTTGTCCATTACACAACTTGAACAATTTAAGAATATTTTGCCTGTTCTTGGATTATCCTGAACTCAAAGGCACAACCATATAATAAAAGTAATTCGAAGAAAGGACCATCATTTCTAGAACATGAAGTTATGCCAAGGTGACACAATCTATAACAATCTCAATTTCAAACAAAGATTGCCATGTCTTAAGTAAGTTTAGGATAAAATATGGGATGGTTCTATGGTAAGTTCAAAGATATTCATTCATCAGTCGTTCAAGTCGGATAATAGATGAGCTCAGAAAAAAACGCCATTTTGTCATCGATACTTCAAGGAATGGTAAGATATTCTTAATTTGTTCAAGTTGTGTCATGAATGAGTGCGATTAAACTCCCCGTTATGGTCCGAGGAGAGTTTCTGGGGGAAAGTTGGTTCTTAATCCTTGTTCAAGAGGAATTTACATTCCGATTAAGGTCCATATTTGTTATTCATTCTTTTTGCTTTAGTTAGGGCTATCACTTCCAAAGGTTGTAGCAGGTCACCTAGTCATCAGATTTCACTTGATCACTTGATCTAATGTTGACCTAATGTTGGCCTCACTGATGTCATCCATCATGTAATATTCACTCTTTCATTCACTCGTTCATGGCTGAAATTGATGTCCTTGAAACACCGACATTGGACTAATTTTTGGGCGTGGCGTTGACCTTTGTCAAGGCTAGGACTTGGCTGGACCCCCGTGGGACACATGAAACACCGATTGGAGTAAACCCTAATCTCCATACACCGTGTCACGGGGGAGGTTGCGTGATGAATATTTTGATGTTGCGAGAAAACTACACGGATTTTGTCTAGGAACGGCTACACAGAAGCTCATGTTACAAGAGCTTCTGTAGGAACGGGCAGAACAGCCTCACATATACCAAGGTGATCTTTGACTTCCTTCTTAACAATTTTCTTTTAATTTTAAAGATCAGATTTAAAATGTATGATGTAAAACAAACTATTGTTACAAAATCACGCTCCAGCGTCCCATTGCGCGTTTTTGTAATTTTCATTCCTTTTAGAACCATTTAGGGAGAGAAACTACTTACATCCATACCTGTGCACCCTACCCAAAAGCGGGGAAAAAGAAGCGCCAAACTGACGCCCGTCCGCATGCTGAACTTAGATGATTACAAATGTCATCTGGTGTGTTCTGGCGATAATATTTGATTTTTTATTCCACCCAATATTAAGTCGGCAATTCAGTCATGAGTGATGGAATGTCCTCATCAAAGCTTCAACAAGATAAACAAAGTGAGTTGAATTGATGAATTCATAAAGTTTAAGTCAAAAAGCGAAGTTCTCAAAACAGGCGGTCCTTAGAATATTGTCAGTCGGTAATCAATCTATTACTTTTTCAAGAGTTGTTCTTACATTTAGGGACGCTATGTATGTACATGGTGTAAAAGTATTCTTATTCCCATCCACCTTTGATTAAGTATTGGAATAAATCAATGAAAGCTGATTTGAAGAATACAACTCAACTTATGGCAATCCGTCTAGTTTTCTCGCAACATCCAAGTATTCATCACGCAACCTCCCCCGTGACACGGAGTATGGTGATTAGTAGGGACGGGCAAATATGGTAAAAATATTTTTGTTAACATAAACCCATTTTTCCGCACTTTTGCACTTTTCACCTTTATTTGCACTTTTTATTTACGTTTTTGGCCAAAATTGACAAATTGTTAAGAAAATGTAGTGGCTTTTGAAAGAATTTTTAGTTTCAAGATCAAATTTTGAACTAGTCGAAAAAGCTTGCATTTGCAATCAACCATTCTTAGCACCTTGAAGAAATATGTGCATTTCAGACGCAAACCTCACACTTTGTTCACCATCTTGCTTTAACTATAACATCCTGTTTACTAAACTAAAGATTAGACAAAAGAATCTCATTGCATGCAACCAACAAATAGCAAACCTAAAGAAACTCATGTTTTGGTAATGGAAGGATCTACTAACAATATAGATTGCAGAATTAGGTTTGCTGCCTACAAAGATCGCTATTTCTAAAAAGGGCCGTCCGTTATAAACTTAAAATCATCAAGCTAAGGATACATCAATGTAGCAATACACATTGTTTAATTGACTCGAAGATATTACTTTTAAGTTCCAAAAGTATTTGAGAATAGTTTTGATGTGATGAGCAGGGCCACCAAATTTTGGTAAAAAAATTGCCAAAAAATGTATTTTTTTTGGTAGTTTTTCTTGGAAATAATGTAATGAAATCGGATTTTTTGGTAGTTTTTTTGGTTGTTTGGTAAGTTTGTTTTTCAAGCCTTTTCTCATTTTTACATAAAAACAGTGTGTTGTAATCAGGGACACCAAATTTATGCAAAATATTTTGCCGAAACGTATTATTTTTGGTGCTTTTTTGAGAAATGACGTAACAAAATTGGATTTTTTTTTGGTATTTTTAAAAATACTTTTCTCACTATATCGCCTAAAAACTGCCCTTTTATGTACTTGCATCATCTAAATTTTATTTCATGGGTAGGAAAAGATGCTAAAATGACCGTATTTTGTCACAATTGTTGCAAATATAATAGCTTCTATTCTTATTTTGATTTTTGACATCCTTTTTGTTGATCACTCTCAACGGAAGAGGCATTTTTTCCACATTCTTTCGAAATTTTCCCAATTTTTGTATTTTTTGACAAAAAATGCACATTGTTTGTGACTACAATGTAAAATCCCATTTATAACAACCCAGCGGGCCTGAGAATTAACTAAATATACCTGTTAAAAATTAAAAACGCTACCTTTTTGCTTCTTTATCTTGACTTTGACGTGAAATCAAACAATTTTCCATATCATATCCATCAAAACAGGCAATTTTTGCACATTTATTTAATTTTTTCCCCATTTATGTAATTTTGCTCAAAAATCGCAGATTTTGGTAATTACATTGTAAAATGTAATTTACATGTATCTGGTGGCCCTGGTGATGAGACAATGAATGCCACATTTGAAATTGAGTTCTGGTAATTAGGCCATGGGTCAAATATTGAAGTAATGCCACTAAAAACATGCTTAAAACACATTTATGACTATTTTCTTTGATCTAATTGTTAGGCACACGTAGGTATTTTTCTGTTCAATTTTGAATGTCTATTTTTGAAGGACAAAATTGGAGTGATGTAAAGCCATATAAAACAATTGCTAAATATATTTCGACAATACTTTAGGTACATACATCCACGAGACTACCTTACGAATGAAAATTTCAGAAAAATGTTGACTAGAGTATTTTTAATGACTTTACATCCTTTTTGCTAGTGACCTTGTTAATAGAACTCTATTACTTGTGCGGCATTGTCTCTTCACCTCAAACTGGTCTCAAATGTCTTTAGAACTTGTAAATGACTTCTCCTGCTCAATTAGGAGCCGTGGGTACTCCATGAATGACGTTTTAAGTCCAAATGCAAGTTATTTGCTCTTTTTAAGATTTATTTGCACTTTTGTGACATTTATTTGCTCTTTTTGACACTCATTTGCTCTTTTTTCGACATCTATTTGCTCTTTTTTGACATTTATTTGTACTTTCAACATTTTTCTGCACTTTGTTTTGCACTTTTGGGCACGTTTTTTTGCAACTTTTGGTAACTAAAAGGGTAAGATTATTTGCACTTTCTGCCCGTCCCTAGTGATTAGGGTTTACTCACCGATTGGCGCACCATCTTTTGGAGTTTTGGTCGATATCTGTTTGATTTTCGGTTCTCAACATGGCCGTTGGTAGTCTTTGTTTACAAAATCTCGGCCTCATACGTGGAGGTTGCGAGCCGGGAAATTCCGCGAGTTCTTATCCAGTATTTATACTATTAAATAGGTTAACCCTGGTCTGGCAAAGCCCCTAGGAAATGGATTTTGGGATGGATTCTGAGATCCATGGGTTTTTCAACACCATTTCTACAAGTTTTAAAGGCCTTGATGGCTTCCAACTCATGTGTGGAACCATAACTCATGGCGTTTTTGGAGAATTGGTTCCCACCACAGATAGATCGGCAGAGCTTGGTCATGTCCTTTTTCTCTGTAAATTTGCAGATTCCGTCAAATTTGTTGGCAATTAAACGAGACATTCTCTTCTTTAGTCACGAACTGCATTTGGATTGCAGTCGCGTCAATGTTTCAATTGTATTGGCTTGCTCTTTAGTGACAAAAATACTGTGGTCTATTTAATGGTTTAAAAAGTTCTCCTTCAGATCATTGTGGTCCAGAGCAGCTGATTGTAAATCAGCTTTACCCAACGTACATCTCATTGCTAGGTCCTCCCCAGTTTCCCCGCAATAAGTGACCGTTTTTTTACGAAATGACCGTTTTCTTTATCACATTCTTGACGTGGATCGACGTCAAACTGACCCATTCCAAGAGACAGATTTACTACTTGGAGAGGCCTTCCTTGGTGGACCTGTCTAGATTTGTGAACATTTTGCAGGGTTTCTGTGCAGCTCCATTTTAAATCTTAGAATTCCTGTATCAAAATATCTTGCAAGTACAAGTAATGGAGCCACCACATGTTTACATGTCGCTTAAAGGCTTTCCCCAACTGGACAATCACAGGACGAAAACATAATCCCACTGGATTGGCTCAAAATGACAGCCTTGACACAACCTTAATTTCAGCGGATACAATAGCATCTGACTTCACACTGATCGTTTCCACTTGGTCTTTTAAGTCCATTTGTCATGGCCTATGAATCACCATTACGGTTTTGGTTCCAAGCTTGTCTGAAAACAATAGTGTTCGGCGACGAAGCTCAGTTTAGAGATCATCCAATTCCCAAGCGCGATATTAGCCCAGTTTATATGCCCTGTGACAAGATTTTTCTGTCACAACGTTCGTCAAATTCTGTAACACGACGGTTGAGTTTTAGGACCTTCGAGATCGTCAATCGAGTTCAATCACGATCTTCACCACGTCTGTCATAACAAAGAGGTTTGCCATCCAGAATACGATAAAACGCCAAGTAGCTAAATGGCGAAATATCTTGACGTTCAAAAGTACCCTATGACATAAAATTGAATAATTCTTCCAGTGATCAAGTAAACTATAGAACCAAGGCCTTACCAACGACCAGTTCAGTTCAGTTCAGTTCATAAGCATCAGCCACAAGATGGAATGAAAGTGTCCTTTCACAAACAGGTTTGGCAACACTTGCAACAAGCGGAGCGTCATCGCTTTCCGAGAAAAAATGGGCTTAAATTGCTCAATTCCCAATAGTGTGAGCTTATCATTGTCTTTTTTTGATTTCTTGTAGTGTCCATTTATTCAATCTTTATCTCAAGCCTCTCATATTGGAAATGAAGTGAATGGTTTCGCTCAAAAAGCAGATAAAAAATGCGACCTCCCATGGCTTTTTGCCTCTAGCGATAATTTTTTGAATTTATCACCAAACCTACATGCACTTTTTCAAATCATGTCCCATTGAATAGATGTTTTCGGGATTTAGTTTTTGTGTAATTTTGTGCCTGCCTGTTGCTTCCTTTAGTACTAAAGAGGTATTTAGTACTATGTGAGACCGCGGAAAAAGAGCCATGCTGAGTAAGTGGACCAAGCAAATGTCAAGCATGCAATTGATGAGTCAAATATGGAATTCAGTAATGAATTGGGTTGTTTTTTGTTATTGCTAGAGCTCTATATTAGAAAGAGTACAATCATTTCCAACGCCATCTAGTTCATTCTGCTTGCAACTGCTCGCCGTTCCCAAAAGGATGCACAGGTACCCTCTAAGCTGAACAAGTTTTCCAAATTATCAGACCAAGATAGCACCATTTGAGAAACTAAAGGGCCTAGAACCTTAATGAAGGGGTCCAAAATGAACTATTAGTGTGTTTCAAATGATTCAAATCTGAATCGCTTGTAGAATTAGGTTTAAAGCTTTAAAAGACAGTAAGAGAATGAAAATCTATCCCTTTGGACATATTGATGCAAGAAGTGATGGCAACAGTGTGATAGGAAATGAAATTGCAGGGCTGCTGAATTCTCTTCCCTCTTGTGCTTCACAGTCATGGTTATTGCTGAGAAAGAGCACAGGGAATTTTCTTCTTCTCTTGACTTCACCCCTGGCTGCTATTTACACTTGCCCACCTACCCCTTGATATGCAAGATCACAGGTGTAAGTGGTGGCATGGATATACTTACAGAAGAGGATGCGAAGACAGCTGTTTGTTGTTGTTTTTGAGAGCCCAATGAGGCCCTCTGGAGTGAACGATAGGGAAGTGTTATGGACTCAATATTCAATATTTTATACTAAATCAGTGAACAAATTGTCTAGACATCATTCTAGATTGTGTTTCTCTCCTATCTCTAGGAGATAATTAAATGCAACCCACTCTTGGGTAAATCACGTTCACCACTCATTATCAACCCTATTCAGGGATAACCTATATAATAGTATTAATACTGGATGCGAACTCGCGGAATTTCTCCGGCACGCAACCTCCGGTATGAGGCCGTGATTCGTAAACAAGAAGAACAAACCGCAATGTTGGGATCGGAAAATCAAACGGAAATCGACCAAAATTCCAAAAGATAGTGCGCCAATCGGTGTTCCCTGTGTTTCAAGCGGGTCCAGCCAAGTCCTAGCCTTGGTAAAGGTCAACGCAAAAAATAAGTCCGATGTTGGTGTTTCGAAGACATCCAGTTCACCCAAGAAAGAGTGAATGAAATAGTGAATGAATGACCACATCATGGAGTGCGAATGAACCCACAAAGGTGTCTAATCTACAAGATGACGATCAAAGTGATCAAATGAAATCTGATTACGAGGTTACCTGCAATAACCTTCGGAAGTGATAGCCCTAACTAAAGCAAAAAAACGAATATGCACCGGACTCCGAGCCCAAATTCTTCTTGCAAAAGGATTAAGAACCAACTTTCCCACGGACCAATACGGGGAGTTTCTTTACGCTCATCCATTGCACAACTTGAACAACCAAGAATATCTTACGATTACTTGAATTATCAACAACAAAATATCGTTTTTTTCCGAGCTCATATATCATCCGACTTGAACGTCTTATTAGTATCTTTGAACTTACAATTGAACCCATCCATCAATATTTCAGGTATTATCCTGAACTGAATTAACACATGCCAAACTTTGTATGAAATCAAGGTTGTTATAGGTTGTGAGATTGTCACCTTGGCATAACATGTTCCATAAATGATGGTCCTTTTTCGAATTTCCTTTATTGTATGGTTGTGTCTTTTAGTTCAGGATAATAAGGACAGGTAAGATACTCTTAAGTTGTTCAAGTTGTGTGATGGACGAGTGCGATAAAACTCCCCGTTTTGATCCGGGTGAGAGTATGTGGGGAAAGTTGGTTCTTAATCCCTTTTCAAGAGGAATTTGCGTTCGGATTAAGGTCAATATAGAACAAAGAAAGAAGAAGTCCTCAGTGTCAAGAATTCGATCAAATGAAGAACAAATTAAGATGACTTTGAAACCTATCAGGTAGACCTACTAGCAATGGATGGGCTCAATATTTTGATCTGCCTTTGGAGTCAGTCAGCCCAAATTGGTGATCTGACAGTCTAACCCGGATTCCATGGACCCTCCCAAAGTCTTTAGAATGAAATGCTCCCATCAAGATTGAATTGTGTGGATTTTTTCATTCAATCTGATTGTTAATTCCTGGACAAGGGGATCTAAGAAGATCAATCAAACCTTATCAAGCCTGTAGAGCCTATCCCTGCAATGATAAGACATGATCCTTTGGTCCTGAAGGACCCTTATCCCCAGTCCTGCGTGGTCCCGACCTTCTTGAGCCCCAAGACTTGAAACATTTTCAATCAAATCCACAATCAAGGCTTTAATCCTCATGTTTTTCACTCATTTTGTCTCAAGGACGTTGTGATTGCCTTTGTTCCTGTTCCAATCCGGATCAGATGGCTGATCTGATCCAGAACCGTCAAAAGTGCCCTTCAATGGTTATAGCCAACAACATCTCTGACTTGGACTCCATCTTGTTTCAAAATGAGACCATTCTTGTTCTTTCATTTTCTTATGGAAATGGTTCCTGCGTTGTGGAGGTGTTGAAGAGGATGGAAGATGAGTAACACTCCAGATACCACCACAGATACTTCTGTTAAGCATTATTTCACTGAAGTTGGACTAATGGGTGAAGCAAGATTCCATCTACGTATTTTCCTCATTCTTATGAGGACTAAAATCCTTTGGAGAGTTGAATGTCAAAAGTTCATGAGACGAGTAAAAAGAGTGCTGGGACTTCTAAAATCAAGGTGAAGAACATCCAGTCCACAAATATTAACACAAAAAGTTTGCGTGAATTCTTTCAAGGCACATGTTCAACAGTTTTAGACATTAATAAGGAATAAATGACGTCGTGTCAAAATATAGCCTCGGCCTCATACCATTTTTTCAAAAATCGGAGTTCGTGTCCACCCCTTTCAGGGGTTCCTGCCCTATTCAACTTATCCTGAAATACCAATGGTTTCAGATTATAAGTACCAAACAACACCATCAAAGCGAAGAAAACAGTGCTCCATGAGAGTGATCTGTTTTTCACTGCATTCTGCATGAATAATCAGTGTGAGGGAATCATCAACAACTCAACTATTAGTTGACAAAAAATTTGTTTAATCTCGTCCTTCCTCTCGGTTTGGCTGATCAAAATGTTGATATTTGGCATCTAATGGATTTCAAAGATTTCAGGCGATAAAATGCTGACTAAAAATGATGTTTTTATGGGGAAGAGTGTGGATACTGTGGCTGTGAGTTTCATTGTTAATAACATGGCCACAGTTTTCTAAAAAGACGCCCAATCTTCATGAAACTTGATCGAAGTATAACTGAACTCGTTGTCTGAAGTTGGTAATATTATATTTAAGTTACATATGCATTTATTCGAGATCCATTCTCCATTTTGTGCGAGATATTGGTCTGAAGGAGCTCAGTTTTGACTAATTCCCGAGAACAGAAAACAGCATTATAAAAATGAATGGTAGGAAAAGGAGCGCTATCTAATGCTGCAACAATATTCTGAAGCGATGTTTGCTATCAAACACCTATTTCTATCGTTTTTTGGCAATTTCGTTCAAATTCACTGCAGAGCCGCACCGTTTTAAGGGCCTCATTGGGCTACGCGTCAGCTGAAGTTCGCGTCCTGTGGTGAGAGGTTCCTGGTGGTGGTGGCCAGCAGGGGAGTCCAGTCAAATGCTTGTTAGCTTCAGATGGCTTACCCAGCTTGCCCACTGGCACTTGTTAAGAAGGGAACTGCAAGGATTGTTGGGCCGGGCAGCTCTCTCTCTCCCTTTCTCTCTCTCGCGCTCTCCACCTGAGCCCAGTGAGCAAACAAGGACTTGAAGGACTTGACTCAACATTTCAGGGTTGATAGGTAAAGAAAGGAAAACTCAACATGCTCCTCTCTATCACTAATCTTTCTCACACATTTTTTATGGTAGGAGCCCTGATTGTGAACGTTTTCTCTGAAAAGGCATTGATCACAATGAGGGGTGAGATATTCATTTTTCTCTTAGTCTTTTAGGTTTTAAACCTAATTTTACAGGCAATTCAGCTTTGAATCATTTGAAACACACTAATAGTTCATTTTGGACCCCTTCATTAAGGTTCTAGGCCCTTTAGTGTCTCAAAAGGTGCTATCTTGGTCTGATGATTTGGAAAACTTATTCAGCTTAGAGGGTACTTGTGCATCCTTTTGGGAACGGCGAGCAGTTGTGAGCAGAAGGAACTAGATGGCGTTGGATATGATTGTACTCTTTCTAATATAGAGCTCTAGTTATTGCTAGTGGTCACTTTCTTGAAAGAACCAAAGATGTCACTTGGTGACCATGCCTTGGATTTGATTTGAATACTTCAACTAGGAACTTTATTACCAATACATTGAATAAGTCATTGGTAGGAAGAACGAACTGGAAGGATATACATTGTGAACCTTTCGAAATCGCTAATAAAAATAGTGTTAAACTATTTTTTGTACTAAATTTTCATGATGAATTCTCTGGCCTTGAATTATTGTTCCGACGCCAGCCCAGCCGTTCTGAGTAAAAATGTCGTCTCTCGTCCAAAACAACAAGAGCAACTTACGAAATCGAAAAACCAAAAGACCTTTCACGACAACCATCGGAAGATGTTTGGACAACGTAATGGAAGATTATCCGCTACGTCACTTCAGAGCTTTCAGGATCAGGATTTTTTTTTACTAAGTTGGAAGTATTTATTTACATGATATTCTTTCAATCATGTTGTTATTTGTGTCAAAGAACATATGATCCAAGTATGTTGTCAATGTTATTTAATTATTGAATCCCTATTTTTACATTTGCCGCCTTGAACATTTTTACTGCTCCTGCCCTGAATTTTATGCTTTTTGTAAGTAAAATCAGGAATGCTGCCAAGAGCAACAAGACAGTCTATTTCAATGAAAATAAATGTTTTCTGTCGGCCTATTTCCATGAATATTTTTGGGGCAACTAGGCTACACAATGACTTCAACTCTGCGCTCAAGAACAGGTCAGGGCGCGTGCAAATTTTGACAACGAATTCAAAGAAACACTGAAAGGAAGTTTGCTTGGAGTTGGTTCGATCGGCGTTGAAGTATTTGAATGGGAATGCTTCAACGACGCCTCTTATGCAGGGGTCGGCAACCATTTTTGGATCAAGGCCCACGATATTTGATTCGTGTTGTCTGGGGCCCACCAAACTGGCATTGGTAGGTTCAGGGGCCCACAAATAACAATCAAAGAGCTTTGGGCCCACAAGTACAGTACTATGGATGGCTCTCGGGCCCACTATTTTGGACTTTCTCCATAGCTCCTGAGCCCACCAACGACCACCCTTGGGCCCACATTTGGGCCGCGGCCCATTGGTTGCCGACCCCTGCTCTTATGTATGCTTCCAGTCATGCTTCTGCTCGATCAAACCTCATGTTAAGGTCAAATAGTGAGAAGGTTTATTTGAAGTTGACTTGAAGTCATTGCTGCTAGCACACCTTAGTGAACGCTTAACATACCAGCTAGAATTACGAACAAAGCATGCTCTTGAATGCACCAAGCCTATATATTGACCTTTTCTTTAATTCTTCCACAGCACACCTGGTAAGTCAAGTCTTGACTCAATGGATGAGTGTAATCGAACGAATTCTGCTGGGGATTCTGGGGTCAAAATGGCTAGGGATGCGTCAGAGCCGAGACTCACCCTCCATAAAACTTAATCAAAATTCGTGAGCTCAATTCGTTTTCTTCATTTTGATAATCAATTGAAACTGAATTCGTTCGATTACACTCATCCACTGATGAAGTGTTCCTCACTCGACCACACATACATCTTCTTTAGTTTTATCAAAAAATAAACGCTTCCCAAACTCTAAAAACTGGCTTGCAATGTCAGAAAATCACACACCTAGCTAACGTATTGTAAAGTATAAGCTTATTTTACCTCTCTCCAATTTAAGTTGCACTGACATGCATTTAAATAATGCTGAAGTCTTTGGAATGAGTAGGTCTGTCAAAACTGATGCGCTAAATTACAGTTCAGGAGGGCACATTTTGTTTGACTTAATTCATAGACCACGGAACTTCTGGACGGTTGGCGCCAACGCAACCTTTTCATTATGCGTTCTGTTGCATAGGGGGCTTAGCAACTTTTTCAGACCTAAAATAATTGCTAACACCAAAATTTTCTCTCTTCAGTCTGTATTTAGCCTTCCAAGGGTTTTTAAAAGTACAATTTTTTTTTTGCCTATCAATGTGTAAAAAGATCAAACCATCAGGCATCAACATAGTTTGACCTAAGTATATTTGACTTTCAAGACATATATTGGTTCCATTTCAATAACTTGCTTCATGAGGGTTTTCATAATTTGCATTGTTCTCTACTATAAAGTTATACTTTATGCATTACAGTTAATCAAACAACATGTTTCCCTGCATTAACTATGTGCCATTAGCATGATTTGAAAATATGTACTTTTGAAATGTCACAATGGTTGTTAGTAAGTAAGGACAGATTAGAATTCATCCTCACACCTGTTTGCAATTTCCAGTTTCCACCATTCTCCAACCACATATTACTATCAAAAGTAGTTAGCTTCACTCCCATCACAGGATTAGTTTTCAAGAAGAGTATTATCAAAGAATGAGATACATGGCTTGTAAAAGAAATGCTGCATCTATAGATCTTATAAAAAACTTTCTTTGGTGACTTTACAAAATGTTCAATACCTTTGTTTTGCAATTTTAGGCAAATGTATGCTAATATATATGTTTTGTTTTGAGCTTAAAAGATGCCCAGAATTATGACTCACACAATGCAAACACTAGTATTTATCTTACTTTCTTGGTTCACTCACAATAAAAAAAGGAATAGGACTTTTGGTATGTGGCTGAATCACCAACAGAACAATTTCCACCAGCACATGAACTCGCACGTGATGAATTATTGATCGAAACTTCACTGAATCCCACAATAACTTAAGATGTAAAGTTGCTCCTTTCACTAAAGCTGTTGCACTATCAAAAGGTGGGTGTGCCATCAAACATGGACTGTAGCAGATGAAGGAGGACTGGCACAAGCCAAATGGACTGAACACTATTTAAATAACACACTTAAAAGACACTGCATAGATGAATCTATCACATTTCAATATGAAAAGAGGTGTGTTTCAAATGTTGTGAGTGAGAAGCAACTGGCAAAACAAACAAGGGTGACTGAATATTGTAGTTTTGTTGGAATTGTAATATGGATCCCACAATGAGAATTTAGGCTCAAGTTATTTTTTTAAATAAAAGAAACCTGGTATCACCTTATGAATAGCAAAAGGAACTTAATACTCAAAATATAAATGGTTGTTAATCCACCAAAACAAGGAAGTCTTGTTATCTGCTGGCCAATAATCTCATCACCTTTTGAAGGGCAAACGTGGCCAATCCTGCCCAATGACAATTGGCTTGGGTTGCCTGAAGAACGTCTAATTTGAGGATGGCACTATTTCTGTTGAGGGTTCAGATCCTGGGTAGAGTTATCCTTGCTTAATTAAAAAGGACCACGGTGTTCCGAATTGCTATATAGGTTTGAATTGAAAAACTCAAAGACATCATGGCATATTGGGCCCACAATTCAATGGGGAACAACTTTACTTTAATTGTGTTATTTTTTTTTCTTTCTTTCTTTCTTTCTTTCTTTCTTTCTTTCTTTCTTTCTTTCTTTCTTTCTTTCTTTCTTTCTTTCTTTGACATTGTTTATTAATTCCCGAAAGTGAAATTAAGGCCAATAAGAATACCCATTTTGTTGTCCTCGCCATGAACACTGTTCCTATATTTTTGCAATTCTTACGTTTTATTTCAGACCTTCTCGTACCACTTCAATATCCTGCAAAAACTCTCTTCATTTCATTGCCATCATGAGGTACATTTTCAGTGACTAGTCTTCATTTTCAAGTGAGAATGGATTTGCGCCGACAAAGCCTTGAAGAAGCCACATGAAGGTTCGTTCTTATTTGGAATATGTGAAACCTACATAATTTCGAACTGAGGACTAGGTGTATTCATCTCTTGGCAATCAGTACCATTTAATGCACTTTTCTCAATTATGATGCATGGAGATGCACGTGAATGACGTGGGTATGAAAGTCTCGCCTATCAGACCAACGACGTGTACGTACATAAGTGATCCAACTCGTGGGCCGTTTATATTTTATCGAGTGCAAGGTAGTCATCATCTCTAAGCTGACATTTGGGTGTCAAAATACTAAATCAATCTTAATGAGCTTTTTATGCACCCAAATCTCTGAAGCCATTGCCAAGTGCAAAGAAATTCTGAACGACCTACCTAATTGGTATAAGCCCGTATATGTTCTCGAAAGTCCTGGCACTAAAAATGATGCATTTTTAAATTATGGCTTGCAGTGTCCGTTCTTTCGTATTTGACTACCTTTCAAATCTACGCCTATGAGATTTTAAGGGCGCCTTTCTAATCATTCCAAACCTGTCTCTTTCGGCCCATGAGCTATGAAATTTGAAACATGGTCAAATCCTTGATGGAAATTTGACTAAGATCGACCTACATGTATGTAATTAGCTGAAGAGTTTTGCGAACGTTGCATCTTCATCACTAAATCTCACGCAATGAAAATTGGTTATCAGAAACAAACGTACATACGTGTTCTTGGTACATATTACGAGTATGAAACCCTTCTTCACTCCTGATGTGTTATTAAGAGGCTTCAAAAGTTTTATGAGAATTGCGTTTTATTCCTTCAAATTCAACTTTTTGAATAAAATCATCTTGGACATTTATGATGTCACCTGCAAAAGTTCAACGAATAAAAGAAGATTTATTGCCTAATGGGAGTAAACGATTAGCTAATAAATCTTATTTTGGCCAATCCTTTGCACCATCTTAATTGGACTGGAATTTTGGGGGTCTGAGACTTGAGCTAATCAAGTTCTACTCATCCTCAATGAGAATTTGAACAATAACCTGGCATTTTTCTTCAATGTCATAAATAGGGCTCGAACAAAGCTGCAAAAAGCAAATCGTACCAAAAGTTGAATCTTTTGATGCTTTCCGTCAAATTTAGCAACTTTCCGACTTTTCCGCAACAAACTGCACCTCCTTGTCTTATGCCTTGTGCCTCCATCATTGTAATTTAGGGAAAACAGTTCGAATTTAATATTTGATAAGCATTCACTTTTTTGCCTTATTTAGGTGACTAAAATGCAGAGCAAAGAATAAAATTTTAATCAACGCAAAATCAAATATGATTGTTAAGACGTCATTTTTATGTTATATGAGAATACATATTACATTAAAATATCATGTACATCGTACATATATTTTTTGGTTGGTTGACGTTTTTCACTACCGCTACGAGGAATACGATTTCCCGTAAAATTAAATCATAAAAAAAATAATTTACTGATATTTATACAAAATTTGGTCTACCAAAGAGTTACTGGTTGTTGGAACTTTCAGAATGGAGAAATTAATATGATCTGACAACTGGAAGGAGGGAAAAGTAGAGTCAAAGTCAGATAAAATTTGGGCACTTGAATGCGAATGTTTTTTGCGGTTTAAAGAGAGATCTGTGAGAATGTTGAAACAAGTCTGGTGAAATTCTCCGAGGTGATTGATCAAAAGCCTCGTCTCTCTTTCGAGAAACATATGTCGTGATCTTATAAAAAATAGGACTTTGCGGAGTTCTGAGTTCATGTATCCCGAAGGTAAAAAACCTTTCGCTGCATTTTCCCGCCCTTGAAGTCACGTTTAATTTTGGGTCATGCACCCGGTACTCCTATTCTCCTCGATGTTATCATGCAATCTCTCAAGGAAGTGCAATAATAACAGTGGGGCGTTTTTCGTCTCAAATCTCATTTATTGAAGACAGAGAATACCAGGGAATGCAGGGGAGGCCTAGACTGAAGCAAGAACCACTGATTTCTCTGGATGGCAGACAAGAAATACGAATTTTGATTGCCAATTGGAAAAAAATCAATTTGCTCTGTCCTGCCAATTGGTCCCTGCTTCTGTTGGGTATTCTATGCCAACCCAATCGAATGCATGAGTAAAAAGTTTCGTCTTCTCAAAGCTATGAACTGAACATAGCATCAAATTTTTGAGCTCGCTTATTTGTACGGTCAACTTGGGATATAAGGGACCCGGATATAAGGGATTTTCGCTTATAAGGGACTGTTTTGGAAGGTCCGGATGATCGATTTCCATGCAATTTCGGTCGGATATAAGGGACAGTCGGATATAAGGGACGAATTTCGGTGGTCCCGCCGGGTCCCTTATATCATAAGTTGACTGTAGTCACAAATTATCAGAACAGGGCTTGCACGTTTATTTTATGTAGGATTAAATTGTAAGCTTTAGGAGAGCATAAATCCTAATTCTGTTGTTTAATAGGAACTAAATATATACTAGGCGACATTTAATGTCGTGGGTTTTCCCCTTAACTGCTTGACCGTTTTTTTCTCTTTTTTTGTTCATAGGGACAAAGAGTTAAGTGGTGAAGCGAAAAGTCACGAAAACATCAGTTATTGTCTACCCCGTGGATAAAAGGTCTCATTTGCCGAAGAAAACGGTTTCTTCCTAGATGTAATCATAATTCTCATTGTAACATTCGTCGTCCAGAGCAATTCAGCGGTTCTCGATCAAAATTGAGGGAACCTTTGAATCGCTTGACGACCAAGAGAGAGCCACCCTCACTACGTGTGATCATCTTCAGATGCATTTTGGGAAGATCCGCCTGATTTTGCAATAGCCCTTGAACCAGCGAGAGCCATTTTGGACTCGACAAATTGATCTAGACAATCAGGCGTCCTCGCTCTGATTTGAATCCAGATGCAAATGCAAGGCCACAATTTCATCATGGTAAAAATGAATTCGTTTCGTGGACCCGTTCTTTTAGTCAATGCAACCTCGAGCGTGCCAAAATTCTACCCCAATTCAATCAGCAATCATGAGTCTAGCATTGGTCCGGATATGAGTCATGACAGAGGGCTTGATTGATTGCTATATAAAAAGGCCATGTTTTGATTTATTACGTTAGAGATTTTCTCGGGGATTGATTGCATGATGCATTTGACTTGGCGCCGAGATCAGGGATTTCGCAAGAAGCTTTCACTTTCTCATTGTCCGAAAAGTTTGTGCCTGGTTTCAGATCTAATTGCAAAATGGATCTGACTTTCTTCCACGCGCATAAAAACTGGGGCAAGAAAATTATGGCAGAACCTCAACAACATATGACCATAAAGTAAATGCAAAATTTCAAGATGAATTGAAGAAGGGAAGCTCAAATACAAGTTATGACCTTACTTTACTTTAAGCTTGATGCGTGGGGCCCTCTCGGCGAAAATGGCCCAAAAACTGGCATGGTAATTGGGCTGGCAAAAGTGACAGCCACAACCCACTCTCCTTTTCAAGAGTGAGAATGTCCATAGCAAAATGTTGAAGTGTCGTGTCATCTGAGAACATTGTTTCTTTAAAATTCGTTACATTAGGAAGGCCATTTATATAGATAAGGAAGAGGCTTTCCATGACAAGAACACTCGCTCAACAGCAAATGGAAATCTCCACCCTGACAAATATCGTCTTTGTACGAGAGGCTGTTTCCTCAGCCAGAGGGTTAGTAACGTCTGGAACCGTCTACCATTGGGCCTGAAACAATGTAAGTCACTTAACGATTTTAAAAGTGGAGTCCACATCGTTTTCGAAGCCAGCTTTTGAGGGCTCGTTTGATTTGATTCGACCACATTCTCCCCATACACCTGCATTGTGTTCAGAGAATTAAGTTACTATATTGTATACTAGAGCACTATAATAACATTATTATTGTGCTCTACTATATACCATGCTCTGGGATCCTTCTCTCAAATATATTTCAAAGACGTTGAAGAAGATGATGAAACCCAATGAAGCCAAGACATGGAAAATAGTTTAGCAAGAATTTGACATGGTTTCCTGTCTCTTTTTTCGTTTAGCGGCAAGTTTCTTGATGTAAAGGTACTGTATGAATTGCACTCTTCCACCCTGTGCATTTATTTCCCCTGCGCACTTACTGAGTCGGGGTAGGTTTGCTTAAACCATCACTTTCTAAAGATACGCGGAAAAAGAGATCACTACTTTCTTTTCGAGAGTTTGCGTGTGGCCGAAAATGGATGTCAGGTTTATAAATACATGGGTTTTGGGAGACACTTGACGGTGGGTGCTAGGCACTTTAATTCAAAATACACTCAGGGCTTCTTGTTCTATGGTGAAATGCGTTACGTTCATTTACAAGGGATGTAAACGAAGCTCATCGGAAAGAAGGGCCAACTTGACACTAACGACAGCAGCCTTCACGAGGCTTAAAAAAAGATAAAAAAAGAACCAAAAGTGAAGGAAATTTGACCAACAAAGTTTTTGATTTAAAAAATGGCGAGGTGAGGCTTTTTAGAGTTTGTTTCTGTGATTTTATGACTGCACTGACTTTTATGTGCCAATTTACTGTACTTAAATCAATTGCAAATTATAATTCTGTTTCAACTTTAAATTCTTGGTTAGATAGTGGCAACTAGAACTTTAATGGCAACAACTGCAATCACATGAAATTTCAAAAAGCAAAAGATGCTGACGGCTCTTCTCCATGAGCTTCTTCAGGGAAAATGACACGACGGCAAAAAGACGTCTGAAATCAGCCCCAGAATATATTCATGCAAATTTATCTTCATACTTTTCGACAGTAAAGGGAATTGATTTTCATCCATTTTATTAGTAGGTAGTTTTAATTTTCAATCATCTTTTTTGTAATAACCTCTCAGTATGCTGTTGTTTAAAAATTCCCTTGGGTGTTTTATCAAAAGAATTAAGTACTATGGTGTTGCATCCCGTATAAGTGCGACATACGAGTTCACTTATGTCTCGCAAAAGATAAGTTTCTTAGTCAAATCATCAATATCTTGTCCATTTCTTGGGAAGAACATCTCATAACTAGGGACGGGCAAAAAGCGCAAAAAGATTTTTGGCAACATCAACAAATATTTGCCTTTTTGCACTTTCCGCCTTTGATTGCACGTTTGTTCGCGAATTCGGCCTATAATCTACAAATTGTTAAGAGTTTGCTATTTCTTCTTTGAAAATGTTTACTTTTGAATCCAGATTTGAAAACTAAATCTGCTTTAACACTCATCACAAAAGTTCAGGCTAACACAAAAAAGGTGTAAAGCTCATTGAATATTGTGCTTCTCACATTTTTAGAACTTCATTAATGTAACCGAATGTAGGAATATTTAGTCAACAGCAACGTTTTTCTTATTTCAATTACTTTATGAATAGTATTTTAATAATAGGCAATACAAGTTCATTATTAATCGAGTACTTTTATATTCAGCTTTGAATGCATCCCAATATGATCGGGAATTTCTCCTTTAAGCTTAATCAAAACCAAAAAAGACCATTTTGAACTTTTGAGCAAATTTTGGCAATAATTAAGGCTCTCAGTGTTGGCTGACATAGTATCAGTTAACTTCTTCAATATATAAATTTTGCTCTTAAGATTGAAAAATAACGAGCAGAAGACAAAAAAGTATCTAATGCTTTTTGTTTCAGAAATTTCAGTTTTTTCTGGAATTCGTTAAATTTTATTTACGATTTTGACTTTTTCTGCACTTTCTTTTGAGATTTTGGGCCGATTTTTGTGCAACTTTTGATAGCTAAAAGGTTCTTTTGATTTGCACTTTTTGCCCGTCCCTACTCATAACAGAAGCTGACTCTAACAGGCACTTCCGGAAATACTGCCTGCTCTTTTACTAATCCTACTACGTCTCCGTTTGATCGACATTAATCAAATATGATGTATGAATGTATGTCAATAGATATAAAAATATGCTTTAATTGACATTTCTTCAAATTAAGCAATAAACTCTATGCAATGCTGCGTGTTGGATAGAAAAGATTATTCTGCGATCATGTATTTTTTCAAGGCATGGTAGTGGTCTATTGCATGTTGGATCATCCAAATTCAAAAAATAAACCCGTCATCCTTGATATACTTACGCTTGTAACCGGCTCACTCATTAAAGTTAACTTAGACTGGCGTTACCCATTTGTAGTATCGATTTTTGGGCAGTAGGTTGAAAAAGGGACAATCTTTCCTTTAAGGTGCCGTTACACGACACGTTTTATATCGTTGTTTGAGACTAACTTTGACATCACAGATGAATAATTTCCTAACCTCTTATGGAGTTCTCTTTCTAAGCCAATGGAAAAATTGTATGTGTGACTTCAAAGTGTGTCTCGATCTGTGAAATAAAACGTGTAGTGTAATCTAACCTAGCAAGGTAAGCAGTCGTAGCGTAGGGGTTGAACAATCGCCAACTACCCGCAACACTTCTGGTTCGAATCCCGGGCTTGCCGAGTTCTTGTCAAGCGGAGCGGCAATATCCACATTCTGTGGACAGCCTCTATAAGAATGTAGCTCCGAAAGCTGCGTTTTGACTCCTGCAAAAACAAAACAGAACAATGTAATCTAACCATTATCGACCAGTTTTGCTCCTACACCACTTACCTAAAGTTTTATTAGTTGTGCTAGATAAGCAATTTAGCTTAGAAAAGTATTACAATATGAAAAACACCAAAAAGGTGATCTAAACTCAGCTGTTGCTTGGGTCTAAGATGTTCAAGTTTATTCAACTTGGTCTGAGGGCCAGTCGGCCGTGCCGCCAGGGTCTTCGAAACTCGTCGCATTTCCGAAACATTCAATTTCGGTTGGTCCGTCTTTACCTGGATTGGTTGACGTTTGAATGAGCATCGGGAGTCGGCGTCGCCGACGGGAGAGAGTGAAAAGGGGAATCCCTGAGCAGATTTCCTTTGGGTGCGCCTTGCGTAATTCAACTGAAGCCTGACAAAAAAACCCTCTGTTGGGAAAGTTGGCGAGCCTGGAGTGGAAAGAACCAAAATCATTCAGTTGAAATTTGTTCACAAGATGAAGTGGACGGTGGTCTTACTCATTGGAATTTTGACGTGCTTCACGCAAACAGTGGCCGATCAGTACGGTAATAAAAAATAAATACATTTATTGTTAAATTTTTAGTAACCCTTTCCCTTTCACGGTATAGATCCCCAGACCTATTCAGACCCGTATCAACATCCAGTTATATATCGACGACATGATTTTGACTTGTTTGGTGATGGCGGTTCGGTATTACTTTTGATCAGTCATTGAACCTACTGCAAATAAAGCTGGAGTGAAAACCAACCAATATTATACTTTCAGTTGGGAATTATTGGTATTGGAGCCATTGCCGGTATCATTGCTGGGGGCGTGGCTGTGGCCAAAGCAGCCAACGAGAGAACCGCCATTCAAAACGACATTAATGCGCTTTCAACTCGGGCCAACACTCTTCAGACATCAGCAGACGCAGTGTCTAATACTTTAATGACGGCTCAAACCACTGCCACAACTGACAACACCGAAGCCACCGCACTTTGCTCGTTCTTGGACACTGTGAGGGCCATCAATGTCCCTGCGGCAGCAGAGATGGATAACACCGATGCAATAAATTCTATTATCAACGCGGCAATGTCGGTCACTTGTGTGAATTAACTAAGCATTTTATCATCGACTTTTTTATTTCTTTATCATGCCCTTTGTTTGTATTTTGTCCTCTAGCTCTTTATGCCTTATGTTGAAATTGATGTTGGATGTAATAAATATGTTCAAAAAGCTCTCATCTCCAATCCCTCTTAGTATAAAATGGCTTTGAAAAGATCTAAAAAAAGCACTTGATGAAGGGGGGGCAAATATTCCCTTGTTTGCTAAATGATACTGACCAAATTTGGGGAGGGAGGCTTGGTGCAATGGTTAGAGCAGTTGTATGGGGTGCGAGATGCTCAAAAACTTTAAAAATGGTCTAAAATCCTAAAGATTGTTTGTTTAAAATAGGACTAACAAGAACAGAGATATTTTTGGGGTTAGTTCTTGCACTTAATGCTCGTGCTCGTGTTTGTTCCAATCAATTTCCTTGTCAAATATAAATAGTCCTAAAACGTAATGTTGTAAAATTATTTATGTCGTGTCAATTTTCCCTTTAAGCTCGATTTACAAAAAAAAACATCTACACTAATAGTTTTTGTCGCGGGAAGTGCTCTTCAATCTCAGAAGCATTCAAAAAGCCATGTCCGACAGAGAAAGGCAATATCTAGGAGACCCCATAAACGTTAGCTAGATATATTGTTGATCGATGTAACTTAAGCTTGACGTGCTAATGGAACAATGGGATAATTGGACAAGTGAATGATTTAGTAATTACACGAATTTATACCGTGAGGTTTTGTGTTGATGGAAGTACTTTTAATACCACACTCTGTTGTCTAAGGTAAACCGCTATCTGTGTAAGGTGTTTTCCCGTTTTCCGAGTACTCTTTTTCAAAATAAATTCCGAACGGCTTGCTTTTCGACTAACATGAAGGATTTTTCCTACAAGTTTTGTTGTTATCAATCGCCCTTTTCCAGAAGTACACTTCGTTGCAAAATTACAAGGACAGTCAAATCTTTCCCACAATGACCCTATTCTATGCCGTACTATGAGGTACACTCAATCTTAATACCTTAAAGGTTAAGGGTGCAGAGAAAAGTTTTGTTCACTGGCATTCGTCCGCGATAAGTTTAATGCTTTGGACGTTGCAAAATGTCGAGATTCAAGGATGAGGAAAAAGTACACTAGATGGTAAAGGTATGTTAAGTTATGCGTTGGGCCAGAAAACATTTTTTTTTAATTTGAAATATTTCACAAATATCTCTCCGGTTTTGTTGATTTTTAAAAACATTTTGGCTGTTTCAAAGAAGAATTAGTTATTTTCTCAATTGTTTATGTCAGAAAAAAATACTTCAGCCAACATTGGGGAAAATGAATGAATGGTCAATGCTCAAAAGGGCAATAAATGCCCACAATGAAAACAAAATGTAAAATCTCTTCAAAATGGAATATGTATTGTGATTAGACATTCACAAACAAAGCTAGTGTCATATGCAAAAAACCTCCGCCATCTACTGAGGCACATTGAAAATTGTATTGTTAAATCAATAACATGTCAAGTATGCCTTCAAAACTGGGAAATGCGTCAGATACACAAAAAATGGAAAATCGTTGCAAACAAACAAAAAATGGCGTTGTCAGAAAAAATAGTTTTGAAATATCCGGCTTATTTTCAAATATTTTGGGCTTTCGAGGAAAATATATTGCGTACTTCATCTTTTTGCAACTATTTTTCCGGGCCCTAGTCATGTGCCATTATGGAATCATGCATGTGAGTGCAATTGTTATCGATCATTAAAAATCAGTCCAGCAAATGAGAATAACTTGACACAAACACCGGGTTTCCCCAACACTAGATCTGACAATTCTGTTGTGAGACGGCATTTATTTTAAATATAACAAAAGGCAAACACTTGTATCAACAATTCACTGCTAAACAGGCTCTCAAGGAATTTGAAAGAAGGAACCTGTCTAATAGTAAAAGGGCGATTGAGAACAGTGTTGATTGGTTGGATTGATTGGATGATTTCTTTTACATTAAAGATAAATAATTTTTGCAAAAATTGGACGCTTCACGGACATGGGAAAGCACCCACTGCATCAACCACGGCTTCAATCACTGTTTTGACTTCATCTTCGCTTGTAAACGGATCTGGTGGCATCACCACTGAAGCGGCACCTGCTGCTGAACAAATTGCAACGGACCTTTCCGAGTTGGAATTTATGCTTGAAGTGAGGGGTGGTAGACTTGAAGTAAGGGTTGAAACAGTGGAACTAGATGAGGTAATCCGGGCATTAATGGTGTCTATTTGGCTTTGCAAGTTATTTCGAGCTTCATTGGCATTTTGAACAACTGCTGCGCCAGCAACTATTCCACCGATTCCCAAAGCTATCAGTAAAGGGATCTGAAATCACAAGTCACGTTGTATTTGGCGTAGTTTTTAATCGGACTTTTTTGCCAAAACTCACCGATGTAGCAATTCCACCTTGGCGATTATCGTACGAAGCTGATGCATAGGAGCCTTGACGTTTGGATAGTTCAGAAGTAGCGACCTCCGATGTCAACGGATCTTCGTTGTCTACGTACAAATTAACACGTTACTTTGGTAAACTAAGAGCCCATTACTTAGGTTTTACTTACTTTGGATGTCCAGGGTGTCTAGAGACACTGGCTGGCTTTCATAATTGTAGTCAAACGCTGAAGAAATTCCCATGTGGAGCAAACAGCTCAACCCTATGCGAAAAGTAACCATCTATAACAAAAGAAAATAGTCTTATTCCCCTAATGCAACAGAAATGAATGAGCTGAAGTACTCGACAAGTAAAGCGCAAAATAGTTTTAGAGATGGAGAAATGCATTGATCTTTTTGCGTTACTTACCTCGACGATGGATATTCGCTTACTGACAAAATATCCAAAATTTCTGCACCAACTTTGTCACGATACCGTCTGCACAGTGTGCATACGTAATCAACTTCTAGCGCATCAACAGAAGTTGGCAGGTTATGTGAATTCGTTACAAACCAAACGGCATGGGTTATCCGCTTTTATAAAAGTGAAAGAATCACTGGCAAAGTTACAAAAGTTTTCTTTTAATTCGCAACAATTGCTATTTATGTGAGAGGTGCAGTACCCTGAGACATTAAAATGATTAAGGCTCTAAATTCATTTTTTGTTATAGTGCTCTAGGAATAATGAAATTAATGCAAATGTAAGATTACATTTCTTTCGAACGTATTTATTTCCAATAAATATATCAAAATACTCAACACTTTTCCTGTCAGTGTTCTTCCTACGTGAAAGATTTTGAAATTCAAATCGTTCTGTTGCGCATGAACGTAGGACAACGCGCCTACCTGCTTCAACGCAGAAAAGCGCATTTCTTGACTTTTGTATATGCAATGCAATTACAATTTAGTGCTTTCCGATACTCCAAGCAGGTAAGACCTCAACTAAATTCTCATTTTTACGGGTCGAGGCTTGTCATAAATTGTTCGTCACTTCCTGAAGCCATGGCTACACTTTTAGTGTAAACTTAACAATTCATGAGATGAAGAACGCGGACAAGTTTAACTGTTGAGCTGTGCTACGTATAAAAAAAAACATCGATATAAGGAATAACGTTGAAATCATCTTTTCCGCTAGTTTATCAAGTCAGGGAGGAGATTCGAACAAACGACCTCTCTCGCAGTAGGAAGGTGACTTATCCACTTCACCACATCTCCCCCCATTTCCCTCCAATTATAAAACTCCTAAATTAACATGGAGCACATCAGAAATTACTCGGGGTACGAGATATCTCATCAGCGGGTTGAAGTTCAAATTATTATGATTTGAAAAAATATGTATCAAAAAGTAGAATTACTGCCAGCAAGGCTATCGTCCTCTTTGGAAACCACCCTGCATTTTTGAAATTGTTCATAACGTTGAAAGAAATGGGAGTGATTACCGTATCATTTTACGGACCTGCTGCCGTCTCTAACTGCCGTTAGCAGTGTAGGCTTGCCAAAAAAATCTCAGTTTTCAAGGGTCAGATTTTTGAAAAATGTTGCATTTATGGGCAATGACATGGTTAATATATGTTGAGAAGTATTGCAAAGTAATTAGAAAACAAATGGAGAAATTGGAAGCCTTCAATTAAACAAATTATTTGTTTTTTTGGTTTAGTTGCCCCAGGAACCGATCTCCTCTGGCCATCTTGTTATTCAAAGTCGGCATTCCTAATTTCAAAGGTCGGAAGAACCATCTCAACTTATGTAGCGAAATTTTAGGTAAAAGCAACAGAACATACTTTTTTGTAAAAACAATGTCAAGAATTGCATTTCAACTTCAATTTGTACAGATAAGAAAGGCATTGTTGCAATCACCAGGCCTACATTCTTTGTTCTAGCCTTTTTCTGGCTTTTTCCGTTCTGGCCTTTGTTCTAGTTACCTCGCACGGTCATCAGAAACACAGGTCTTCCGAACTTTTTTTCCCGCCAAAAATGATGACGTCACTGGTAATTGCTGTAATGAGAGCCCTCTCATGGCACTGAATTTAAGAGTAACAATTGTGCAGTATTTCTTGGTTTGCTGAGTTGTAACACTCAGAAAATTCCCGTTGTGTGTATCTCCAATGCCAAAATTGAGGTTGTTCTCGGTTAAAAAGGGACGAATTGAAATGTTGCTTTATTTCGAAAATCCATACTTTTCGCAAGTCGAATTCATAGTGAGCCATAGACAATGTGTTTGGCTGTGCGAAAGCTTTAGTAAATGGATCAACAAAAAATGAAGTGCCTCTCTCCCTTCTGAAACAAGCATCCCTAACCTAATTAATGCCATTTGCAATCTAAATCATAGTAAGAAACAGTGCAAGTGCCCTTGTTGACTAGACAAGCCCCAAAAAATCAGTTTCTCTTGCAAGTGGAGAACAAAAGGTACTAGGCTATTCCAAGGATTAACAAGATTGAACACAGCGACCAAGATCGAGTCGATTTAGTACCTTAGATCAATTATAATCACTAGATAGCGTGCAAGCTTTAGTCTGGCTGATTTGGCAAGCGGGGCGGAATGGGTTGAAATTATGAGGAAAATGTCGCCATCACAACTGTTGAGCGGACAGTTAGTGTGACCAAACATGTGAATCAAGACCAACTTTTTTAACTCGTTCTTGAAGCCACAAGTTAGTTTTTGTCCATACATGCATTGGATTAACCCTACATAACGCAAAAGCTTAAATTTATGTTCTTCCTAGCAATGACTTATTCAATGTATTGGCAAAAAAGTTCCAAGTTGAAGTATTCAAATCCAAGGTATGGTCACCTAGTGACGTCTTCGGTTCTACCGAGAAAGTGACCACAAGCAATAGCAAAAAATGACCCAAAACCATTACTCAATTCCACTTTTGAATCATCAATTGCGTGTTTGACATTTGCCTGGTCACATATTTCAAATGTTCCCACACTTTTGTCAGCTCAACAGTTGGCGACCGGAGACATATTTTTAGGCTTACACTCCGTCTAGTATTAATAGAAGTCAATGTTTAGTGCACATGAAAAAGGGGAAAACGGGGCTTCTCCTTTTTGTGTGTAGTAAATCTACTCGATCTTGGTCGGTCGTGAGCGGTCCAACAAATTCTAGATGCCCTTGTCTATTGTAAGGAATCACTGTTACCTCTAGAGCTCTAGTTACCTCCAGAAAAAGTCTCACAATCGATGCACCTCAAAGTCTCCAGAACAAATCTTTGACAGAGATGCAAAAGCAAATCTACCCTTATCAATCCAAGACGATCAAGAATCACTTGAAAATATTTGGGTTGGACCAGTTTGAGACCCATAGTTTTGAAACAATACCAAAGGATTTCTGGATTACGTCAAATACATAGAGTGACGAATGGTTTCCTCTGATTTAACGCAACAAAATCAACGAGGATCGAGAACTTCTCAAGGTCAAAAGCAACTGGATCATCAAATAAAACAATGTCCATAAAACCAATTCATCCAAACGGAGAATAATACACACATGGCGTGTTGTACCATATGTACAGGGTGGCGCCAAAGTTCTGTTAAATGAGTTTTAACAATTTTTTGTTCATTGTAATCAAAGTGACCACATATGTTACTTTTAAGGTGACTCTCTGGTAACAGTGAGGCAACTTTTAGTTTTGATTTCACAAACAAATTCATAATATTTAAACATTAAGGGAAGCTTTTGTATGTTGGTACCATGAGGTAGTGCTGCGTGATTAAATCTTCAAAGTAAGGGCAAGCGCTGCAAGCGCTGCAAGCTCAATCCTTTTCCGTCCATGTAAATGAATATCCCAGGAACTTTTGGAACATTCTCTCACTCTTCAATTTTTACTCTCCCAAGGCAGAAAGTGAGAAAATTGATCGAGAAATTTACCAACAAAAGGACAAGCTTCACGTGGATAGTGTGGAAAATAGGGGGCTTTGGGTGGGGTGTTATGGTAAACTTACAAGAAAAGTAAGCTGCAACAGAAAGTGTGAGTAGAAAGTGAGTAGAAAGTGTGAGTAGAAAGTGTAAGTAGAAATTGTGAGTAGAAATTGTGAGTAGAAAGTGTGAAAAGAAAGTGTGAGTAGAAAGTGTAAGTTGAAAGTGTGAGTAGAAAGTGTGAGTAGAAAGTGTGAGTAGAAAGTGTGAGTAGAAATTGTGAGTAGAAAGTGTGAAAAGAAAGTGTGAGTAGAAAGTGTGAGTAGAAAGTGTGAGTAGAAAGTGTGAGTAGAAAGTGTGAGTAGAAAGTGTGGGCAGAAAGTGTGAGTAGAAAATAGGATTAGAATGTAAGGATTGAGACCATGCAAGGAGTAGAGAATGGGAAACAAGTGAGAAAACAAGCAGGAGAAGAAAATGAGAAAGCAAATGGTAGAAGACCACTAGAAAACAAGCAAGACAATCTTTCAAATCCCGTAGTTTGACATGATTGATGATCAGACCAAAAATGGTTTTGATTTAGTTCGACAAGTCCTTAATTTGTTGTTCACTGTACAAACAGCAGGCATTTTATGGATCCCATGACACAAAATTGACAAATCATTCATTTTGTATTTTGGAAAGACACGTTGTTAAAGCAGGTAAAGGAAAATTTATGGCATTTAAAAACGACTTATTTGGCTTAAAAAATGTCCTGCTGCTTTTTGCATCCTGCATTTGCAGGTCTGTTCTTAGATTTCAGATTACCACTGAAATCACTCTTTTTAAATTCTTCTCTTTTCATTTTTGCCACTTCTTTATCATAGTACATTTTCCTTTCAAAAATAAACTTTTGTTGCTTGTGGGAACCAACCTCAAAATAAAAAATCACGTTGATTTCAAAAGTTTGTGAAGTCGTTTTTAAATTCCTAAACTTTGTGAGCCAAGTTTTGTAATTGAAAACTTAATTTACTACAAAATAAAATTTATTTATTAAGGGAACTAAAGCTTATTTCAAAATTGAAGAATTGTGACCCCAAACCACGTGTTCAATCAAGTTTGAAATACTAATGGTTCCAACTTACAGGTTTTCCCTTTGTCATATGTTTTCAGAAGAACCTAAATAACAATTTGTTTTAACAAACTGCAACAACATTTATCAGTCCCACACCAAATCAAGATCAAGCACAACTCTTGACACTTGATTTTGATGATTACAGTTAAACATTTTTTAAGAAAACAGATTGATGTTCCCTCTGGAAAACAATACTTGAGAAATAGACTCACATGTGAGATTGCAATTTTCTTTTTAAGATCAAAGCCTCCACCTGTGGTAAGGCCTCTATTCTCAAAAACATTTGAGCGCTAAAAATGGGTCAGGATCCATACTAATTGAGTCTACATTGAGTTGAATTGAGTCTACATTGAGTTGAATTGAGTCTACATTGAGTTGAATTGAGTCTACATTGCGTTGAATTGAGTCTACATTGAGTTGAATTGAGTCTACATTGCGTTGAATTGAGTCTACATTGAGTTGAATTGAGTCAAGAAGCACGGAAATCATGGAGTGGGAGGCTAGCAATGAGAATTATGATTTCCAGCAGAAACGAACCATTTGCGTGTTTCTGCAAATGAGACCTGGCTTGCATTGAGTAAAACACGTATTTCAAATTTCAGCCCAATCGAACGTCGGAGTGAAA
The DNA here is from genome assembly GCA_010645155.1 of Tigriopus japonicus. NCBI lineage: Eukaryota > Metazoa > Arthropoda > Copepoda > Harpacticoida > Harpacticidae > Tigriopus > Tigriopus japonicus. The sequence goes on along the minus strand of CM021320.1, from coordinate 2,718,458 downwards.
AGTTATGACTTCTCAAACTTATGAACTGGAGAGAGCATAGAATGAATGAACTCGCCCTTTGGTGGTAAAACGATTACCACAAAAGGGCTAGTTCATTCATTCTCCGTAGAATTTGCATTGAACTTTGAGTGAGCATAACTTTTGTCTCCGACGTTCGATTGAGCTGAAAATTGAAATACGTATTCTTGTCAACATATGCAAGGTCTCATTTGCAGAAGAACGTAATTGAATTGTTCTTACTGGAAATCATTATTCTCATTGCTAGCCTCCCACTCCATGATTCCAGTGCTTCTTGATTGAGTCTACATTGAGTTGAATTGAGTCTACATTGAGTTGAATTGAGTCTACATTGAGTTGAATTGAGTCTACATTGAGTTGAATTGAGCCTACATTGAGTTGAATTGAGTCTACATTGAGTTGAATTGAGTCTACATTGAGTTGAATTTCCGTTCACAATACTAGTGTTAATTTAGACGCAGTTGACAGAAAGCAATCCAAGGACACGGAACACGAATTCGACGAACCTGCCGGGGTAACTCCTACTTATTCTGTGTATCCCCTTACCCTTACAAGTTCTATACCTACCTAGGTTTCTGAAATATACGCATTAATCGCACAATATCTCAGCAGCAGAGACAAAGTGGTGGGATAAAACACTAGAGGTTTTCAAGTTTGGTGTGAAATATGTTCCGTATGAAAATTTCGGATCATTAGAATGATTTTGAATAGGGCTTTTGCAGGTGATGTTATAACCTAGTAACGTGACAAATTCGTCAACTAACAGGTTCAGAACGTTGCCAGGTGGCAGGTTTGACTGCCATTGTTCGTTAAAAGCCAATTTAAGACAACCAGATGCCCGTGGAGAGTAGAGGTCTTAAAATGGTTACAGGACAAGGAAGGGGCTTAAAACGCAGTATTGTCTGAGTGAAACAGTTGAAACAAATACTTTCTACCCTAAACAAATGACACTGAAGGAAAGAAGGGTTCTTTTCCTGTATATCTCGATTTCCAAGGTAGAAAGCAAGACTAAAAAAGTGTTGTTGACAGCGTTTAATTGAGCTGGAGAAGTCATTTGTTTTTGTTCCAAAGACATTTGGGACCAGTTTTGAGGTCAAGAGACAATGCCTCTCATATAATCGCGTTCTGTTAGTTATGTCACGGGCCAGAAATTGATGTAAGGTCATGTAAAACTTGCTTGAAACATTTTTTGAGGAGTGGGCCCCTCGTGGAACACCTAACTTGACATCTTGCATGTCACTGAATGATCATTCAACCGTCACCATTTGCTTCTTTTCACCATTGAGACTTCCAATCCAACGCTGGACTTGAGTTTGATTGATTGAGGTTTATTAATAAGTTGCCTAAGCACTTTTTTTGTTAGTTTCTATAATTGTTTCTGCCATCCATTCCAGACCTTTGCCCTTCTTTGTATATAAAGCCTTTAGATTAGTCAGGCCCAGGTAGGCCCAGGTTTGTGACAACTTTTTTTCTTTCCGCTGGGGCCAACTTCCTTGTCTCTACAGTCGTAAAATGAGCGAGTGCTTTGTTTCAAAGATGTTGACAAAGTCTTGCAGATAGCTTATCACACAAATGAGCACAAATTTTAAGGTCCAAGAGACAGATACATGGTGTGAAAGAATCATCTTGAAGAATTGCTGTCAAAATACTAAGTAATTAACGATTTATTACACATTTATCACAGTTTTAAAACAACTTACAGAAGATAGAATTCCAGACAACCTTGGTTCCAGATGGTTCCAATTAAAAGGGACAAAGGGATGATAAGATGATACAAACCGGGACAATTCATTAAGATAATGATGGATGGTTTACTGGAATTGAACAAGAGCGTTCAATGAAATTTCAGACTGAAAATGCTTGTCATTGATATTTTTCAGCTAGATTTTCAGCTCAATTATCCATGTACATACATTACATAAATGAAGCCACACTGGCTTACTTAACTTATCCTGATCATAATAATAATAATAAATAAATGTTAATATTTCAATGATTTTGTTGCGTTCAATTACAGAGAAGAAAGCAGGAAACAAGTTATCCATCGCGGTTTTTTGATTCAGAATGTCGATTGTCTTTGGTTTTGCCGCCTTTATTCTTGGGCTTGGATGAGGCCTCTTCTTTGGGCTGGACCTCAGCGCTGGACCTTCTTCAGGCTCACAAGAGTCCTAATTGTAAATCACACAGTGACCAAACAAGCCGACGCAACTAGGGCTTCCTTGGATTAACGGATTAATCAATTAATACAAAGGAAGTGGATTTATCCGTTAATCCGTTTTATTTTTAGGCCCAAGGGTGGTCGTTGGTGGGCTCAGGAGCTACGGGGAAAGTCCAAAATAGTGGGCCCGAGAGACATCCAAAGTACTGTTCTCAGGGGCCCAAAGCTCTTTGATCGTCAATTTGTGGGCCTCTCAACCTACCAACATCTGTTTGGTGGGCCCCTGACAACATCTAAACAAATTTGTTGGCCTTGACCAGAAAGTAGTTGCCAACCCCTGCCCTAAACGCAATATCATACTCGGGCTTGTCCAAATCTAGCTCCGAAATGGTGAGGTAGGGTGGATCTTAGAGGAGTATTGACAAACGCAAAACAGCGTAGAAAATTTTGAAGTTCATCAGCTGTAAGCTGTGAACATCTTTTTCTTGTTTTGATTTCCATAGAGTGACCGCACATCACGCGTTGAAATCTGCCCCCTCTCATCGTAGATCAAGACGAGCTTGATGAAACAAGTTTTTTTCAAAAACTCGAAAACTCGAACCCTAAATCTTGGCAAGTTGCTTGAACAGTTTTTCTCCTTGTTTTGATTCTGTCGCTTGATCAGCTAATGCAAAGTCAATTCACGAATCCGCGATTAGAGAGGCCATTGTCGTCATTTTGTCTGCCTTGTTTGCAGCTGATACTGGCCAAAGTTGCCCATAAGTTGCGTGAAAAAGCAAATATTTCTGAAGAATATCATAAAAACTTGCCCATGGAAGTGGAAGATCATAGTACAAAGGACAGTGCATTGGATTATTTGTGCAAGTTTCAACCTTAGATCAATTATAATCACTAGATAGCGTGCAAGCTTTAGTCTGGCTGATTTGGCAAGCGGGGCGGAATGCGTTGAATTTATGAGGAAAGTGTCGCCATCACAACTGTTGAGCGGACAGTTAGTGTGACCAAACATGTGAATCAAGACCAACTTTTTTTTACTTGTTCTTGAAGCCACAAGTTTGTTTTTGTCCATATATGCATTGGATTAACCCTACCAATGACTTATTCAATGTACTGGCAGGAAAGTGCCAAGTTGAAGTATTCAAATCCAAGGTATGGTCACCTAGTGACGTCTTCGGTTCTACCGAGAAAGTGACCACTAGCAATGGCAAAAAATGACCCAAAACCATTACTCAATTCCACCTTTGATTCATCAATTTCATAGTTGTCATTTGCTGGTTTGAAATGTTCATATTTCATTTGAAATGTTCCCGCACTTTTGCCCGCTCAACAGTTGGCGACTGGAGACACATTTTTAGGCTTACACTCCGTCTAGTATTAATGTAAGTCAATGGTTTTAACTAGTCGTTGATGATAAATGGCCCTTGCAGCCCACAATGAAATTCAACGACCGGCCTACTCTAGTATCTCCGCTCTATAAACCGCTATGTGGTGGATTACTAAATTCGTGTAGAAGCAATTTTGTAGAAGTATTTGATAAGTCTTTGGATTGATTAGCCAAAGTCTTATCAAATACTCCGGAGAACCAACTGGTGCTTTTGGTGATCCAAAATGTTCGGGCTTAGTATCCACACATAAATACGACTACGTATTCTGCCTTCTCACCTCTCTATAATGATTAAGGACAGAAACTTCAGACGTATAAAGTTAATCGTTGCGATTTGTTTTGTCTAATTTGGATTTTCTTCGTCTTTTTGCATCAAATCCGGCAATTTTATTTGTCTTTTCTCGTTATACCGGCAAAAAACTTGGATTTTCTTGCACTTCAAGCTCTTAAGGCGTTGTTTTCAATTTTCCAAGCAAAAAATACCTTCGAAGAAAGTTCAACGCCAAAGCTTAAGGCATTTGATTGTCAGTTGCGGTTTTGGTTAAACAACAAAACACATTCCACACTTAAGTAGCACTCATCGTGTTGCTCGACGGACACAGAAAGAAAAAATTACCATTGGGTTAAAAAAGCTTTTTGGCTATGAGAATAATTAATGTATCTGCAAATCTGACTTTAACTACAGCTCTACTGAAAGTGCTGCTTAAAACGAGGCATTTTTGAACTCATGGTTCGTATTTAGCAAATGTACTACCGAAAAACTCTTCCCCATTAATCATTTTCCTTTTCAAATTTTCTAGATTTCGCCATTTTTGCACAAGCAGACAGATTTTCCCCGTCAATAGGGACGTACATTTCGTTTATTTTGTGGGAACAGTTTTAAAGTTTCAAACGTTTTTTTCGTTAATACGGGCACTTAATTTGTCTTTTTCTATATGAAACAATTTCATTCACCTTTTCACATTTTTCCATGCTAAAAGTAAGTTTTTGCGTCTTAGGGGGACTTTTATTCGTCTTTTTTCGTTCAATCGGTCAATTTTATTCGTCTATTTTCGTCTAATGAGGCAATTCTATTCGTCTTTTTTTCGTTTAATTTGACATTTTTATTCATTTCATTTATCCTTCCTGTCCCTCATAATGAAACTGAATCCTATTTTCCTGCACTTGCTATCTGAACACACGAATTCAAACCAATTATAACATGGCCAATATTTTCAATGTTACTGTATTTCATTTCAGGAACCTGCCATGGAGTTGAAGTTATTAGGGGGTATTTTTGCCCTCGTTGTAGCGGTAACCTGTGGTCAAGAAACATATCAAACCTCTGCGTATTCGGATTTTGATTCGCATCTAGCCTCAGGAACTCAAGAATTACAATACAGCCCAATTGAACAATATTATCCGTCAGGATCACAACAAAAAAACGTCGGATTATTACCTGTAAGTAAAAAAATATATTAACGTGAAGTTTATGGAAGTAAGCAGGCATTGACATTTTTTCAGCTTGGGATAGCAGCAGCTATTGGCGTGGGTGCTGCAGCAGTTGGTATAGCATTGGCCTTGCAAGCAGCAAATGCCCGAAATGATCTTAACAACAACATAGACGCTACAGATAATCGCATAACAAACCTCAATGATATAATTAACGCACAATCGCCAATACTTACAAATCTAATCATGGATCAGACACCTACAGCTCCACGGTTAACTGCTATTTGCACCGCAGCAATGACAATTGGGGCACTTGAGTTAGCTGACGGTTCTGCGTTTGGGGATTCAGGTCCAGTAATTGCAAATATTATCGATATCTTGTCAGCAAATATGTGTACGTAAAAGAACTTTGGTAAAAATCTGCTTCAACCTTTTGGAAGAACGTATCTGCTTGCAAGACAACTTTTTACATAATGGAAAGTTTTGTTGTGACCAGAATCTCACAAATGTTAAAACGAGGACAAAATGCAAACGACTTTGAACTTACATTAAGTTCATTTTTATTCTGAGAATGGCGCTTTGTGAACATTACCATTTTCACTTGGGATCTCTTATGTGTATCAATCGGTTGATTGGATGATTTTTATTTATGTGTTACATTAAAATTAATGAGATTGTCGTGAGATTTTATTTTCGTTTTTCAGTTTTTCCCTTGGCAGCTAACAGTGCCATAGGTAAATGCTTCACATATTTTTTAGCTCTTAGTCTAAAAAGGTGTAGTCAGGAGATTCAATCTGATTTCAATCTTTTAGGCCTTCATCAATGCTATGGGTATTTGCAGTTTTAGTGCGTAAAATCTTTGCTTAATCTTGATGGCACCCCTTGATGAAAAGTCTCTCTAAACAGGGGTGCTTTTTGGCTGTCCTCTATGACCGTCCGCATTTTTCATAGACGTGACTACTGACTAGTGAATTGGCAGTCACAGCGCGAGTCACGCTAGATGGTCAGAGACACTAGAGGTTTCGAATCAAGCGCCACAAAGAAAATAAGCAGTTTTTGAATCTAAAAACCTTTCCTAATAAAGAGGCTCTCCATATTTTGGACACAAAAAAATCGTCAAATGAACTAATCACACAATCATTTTCAAACGACTTTGCTCAATTTTACGAGTCTTAAATTGCAAACTTTCAAGACATCGCACTTCTAAAAAAAGTTGTAAACAAAAGTTGTGGCTGTAGAGAAAGATGCGCGCAATGGGCCAATAATGGTGATTTGTTGGAAAATTTGTTGTTTTTTTACCTTCTTCTAAATTCAAAAATGATATTTTGTATGCTTAGACACTTCAATGCAGTCTACGAAATGTCCAGAAGTAATTATAATGTACTGACATATGCACCAAATAGTAACTTAGATTTGCTCCCGTAATGGGTAGGAAAAATAAAAGCACCAAAACATTCTTAAGTAAATCCAATGATAAAAAATTGTCATTTCAGATAAAAATAATTTTCGGCAATGTCTCTTTACATTTCACACTAATGATGTATTATTTTCATAATGGGATTATACGTTTAATATAGTTAATGTGTTTTTGAATTTTAAACAAGAACTGAAGATAAATTCAGTCAAAACTAGAAATTGCAATTTTTGATAAACTGTACCAAAACTCTTGATTAAGAAAAGAGTTTGTGATTATTTTGTCATTGATCAACATATACATTTAGAACATAAGGTCTCTTTAATTATAGAAAACAGTTGCTTGCGGCAGACAATACTCTTATATTAAACATTGCCCATTTATCATTATTCCATGATGATTTTTTGTGGGTTACGGATTTTTCATTACCACTACAAGGAATGGGATGGCCTGGAAAGAAAGTTAATAATTAACGTTAATGCATAAGACAAAAATATAAAATCAACATTTATATGAAATTTGGTCTACCAACGAGTTACTGTTGGCAGATTTATACAACCCTTAAAAAGTGGGTTGATCAGGAATTGTATTCAAAAATTTATCTAACCCTGCATTAAACTGTAAGTGAATCAGCTCCTACATATTCCCGACGAAGACTAATGGGCAACAAATTGAACAGTGGAGGAGCCCGATATAGAAGAGAGGAGGACTTCATTGTTCGAACTAGCCTCGATCTCCTTGGATTTGGAGGTGCTCTCAGAACGCACGTAAAACCTCTACGATCTCTACAACTGATCTCAAATCCTGGGTTAGGACAGAGCCCATGAATGCTCTTGAAGACATACAGTATTAGATACATTTCATACCTTCTCTGAGTATTGTACAGGCCTAACTTCTGGAGCCTCTCCCAATACGAGAGCTCTCTCATTCCTGTGAAGTTCCTAGTGAAACAGTTTTGCACTTGCTCGACCTTTTGCAAACCTGCCGAACTTATTGGAGCCCAAATGGGGGAAGCAAATTTAAGATGCAGTTGAACAATCGAATTGAACAGAGTTAGCATCGGAACACTATCTCTGGACTTAAAAGTGCATAGATCCAGCCACATGTTTGAAATGCCTTCCCCACTTTCAACTGGATATGCTCATCAAACTTTCCATCATCTTGGATGACAACTCCTAAATCCCTCATGGACGATACCTGCTCAATATCACACCTTCCATTGTCTTTGAGTGGAACATCTAATTTTGACGTCCCATACGTCATTGTGCGGAATTTCTTCCCGTTTAAAGCCATGTTACTCTCGCCAACCCAACAGCAGACCTTCTCCAAGTCCTCAATTAAATATTTCGAGTCCTGCCCATTCCTTCCACAAACTAATTTTGTGTCATCAGCATATGAAGAAATACTGGCTTTTGTTCTAAACTTCTGGAGAGGAGCAAAAAAGAGAATAAACAGGAGCGGACCTAAAATTGAACCTCGTGGAACACCTGACTTGACATCATACATGCCACTAAATGATCTTTCAATCTTGACTATTTGCTTCCTATTCCTCATGAAACTATTAATCCAATTCAAGACCTTAGCCTGGATCCCAAACTCTTTGAGTTGATCGAGCAAAAGACCATGATATACCTTATTAAAGGCCTTGGCAAAGTCAAGACAGACTACATCAACTGACTCGTGACCGTCAAGCCCGTAAATAAGCTGCTCAATATGGTCAACCAGTTGGGTTACTGTACTAAAATGAGTTCGAAACTCACGCTGTCCAGAAGGATTTTTTTTTGATTGTGGGTGCTAGGGTCGGAGGTTTGAGCCTCGCCCGGCCAGCGAAGCCAGCCATCACATCTTCCAAATCATTTCCAATAGGCAATCTCGTGTCCGGTATCAGATTGGTTCTCCGTCTGTGGGTGTGGATTAGCGTCTAAAAGTTTCCTTGAGAAAGGTCGGGGAGGAGAATCGAACCTGAGACCTCTCTCACTTTAGGAAACTGCGCTAACCACGACACCACGTCTCCTCCCTGTAGTGTGGAACATGTGGAATTAAATCATGGACTTCCTAATTATCCAGAAGCTTGAGACATGATCTTCTCAAAGACCTTTGCCATTCTGTAGGTCAGTGAAAGGGGCCAATAATTACTAGGAAGAGGCTTATTTCCGCCCTTAAAAATTGGAACAACATAAGTCACTTTCAAAATGGAGGGAAACTTGCCCTGATCCATGATGCGACGCATTAAGTAGGAGAAAACGGGCAAGAATCTGTGAGCATTTCATCAGAAACTGAGATGTCACACCATCGGGCTGAGCTGCCATCGGGAGAACTCAAAATGCTTTGGAAATAATTTTTGTCCATATATTCTGTTACTCAGCAACTGCAAGTAATCAAGCAAATCATAAAACGTTGAAATTTTTCTTTAACAGAGGTGGATTGGAAGTGGCAAAAGTTCAAAAGCTAACAAACAACAAGAAGTATAGATAGATTGATAGTAACGGTAACTCAAATTAATAATTATTCATATTCAAGGAAAGGCCCTTGTTGAAATTTCGTTTTTCTTAAAGCACTATGGTACATGGGAAATGAAAATTGCGTGGGCTAGATTTGGAAATTGAGGTACTACCTAGTAAATCTATGTTTTTTTCGCCATAAAAATCAAAAATTTCAGCAAGTTTGCTCCAGTAAGCCACGAAAATTTAATTTTGGTAAATGTTAGTCTAAGAATAAGAGTTCAGAAAAGCAAACTTTTCACAGAAAATGGTAGGGCTTATCAACGGCTGATAGGGGAACATTTTGACCCACAGAGGGAGTCTAATACTGGGGAATGAAGCAACTGACATTGCCAAGCTTTGTGTGTTGACATCTTAAAAAGTTCCTCTTAAGGCACTTCGCACTTTTAATGTAGGTTTCGTGATTTAAAAAACAATTGAATTGATTTGGAGCATTGTTAAGAAGGAATGATTGGCATCTAATTCAAAATCATTAGGGACAGGAAGTTTAGACGAATAAAACTGTCAAAATAGACGAAAAAAGACGAATAAAAGTACCTGATTAGACGAATAAAGACGAATAAAATTGCCCGATTAGACGAAAAAAGACGAATAAAAGGCTACATTAGACGAAAAAAGACGAAAAAAACTAACTTACACGACAAAAAAAACTAATGAATTGCCGGTCACGAGAATAAAAAGAGGATTAAAACTGCTGCCCATGAAGTAGACCTAATGTGTGGCCCAATAGAGGACATTAAACCAAGCTTGAAAAAATCACCAATAGATGGGAAGGTTGGGCCAGTAAAGAGAAAAGACTAGATCTCTAGAAAAGACTTGTGAGCTTAGTGCTTAGTACTTGGCCACTCTTTCACGCCGTCTATTGGCAAATTTTTCAAGCTTGGTTTAAAATCCTCTATTGAGGGGAACAGCTACCCCCTTGTGCAAAACGGCAAAATCTATAAAATTAACTAACGGAAAAGTGCCAAATGATCAAGAAATGGTCAATGGTCAACCGTCCTTATTTCAACATTTTCAATAGAGTAATATTTAGCAGCAGGTTTGCTGACACATTAGTTGTTTGCATAGTCAGATAGCCTTTCATTCCAATAGTGGTGACCTTTTCTTTCTGCGTCTGTCAGGAAACTCTACAAGTTAAAATACAAGTGTGGATCATATTTTGCTCGTGCAATAACGCAACTGAAAATCAAACTATTACTTTGGCCCAAGTTTTGGAGTTGAACTTTTTAAAAAAGTGTCTATTTGCTTTAAAATTTGAGAAAAAAAAACAAAAAAATCAATTTTTTGACTAATTAGACGAAAAAAGTTGAGTGTAATTGCCGGATTAGACGAAAAAAGACGAATAAAATCCAAATTAGACGAATAAATTTATCGCGACGAATAAGAGTAAAAAAGACGAATAAAGACGAAAAAAGACGAATAAGTTTATTCGTCTAAAGTTCCTGTCCCTAAAAATCATACATAAACATAAACTTTGATAACTTTACACTTTTTGGCGTTTCTCAAAAAACTAGAGTATTTTTTGGGGCATTTTTGTGTTTTTGCAGGTGTTTTAGAGTAAAATCTGGCAACGCTGCCGCCAACTTGGAAATTTTAATGAACGTAACGATACTTGACGAAATTCACTTCAAAGCCGACCGCAAAAGCTGGTCAATACTGAAACATTTTGACTGAATAATTTGCCAAATATTCCGAAAATGTTTGATGCTTGCACAATATTTCTTTCTATTCCATTATAACAGTAAACTCTATTGCGTCTTAACGTGAAAGTGTAATATCAAGTAAAGTGACTCATATTCACATTAAAAAAAGCAAGAAAAAGAACAGAAGTCGTTGTGTTTTGATATTTATGTACAAAGAATAATCTGGCAAGGGCCAATTCCATTTCCAATCAATTTCAAAAAGTCGAGAAATTGGAAGGAGATGAGGTGCAAGAAGACCTATAAAAAAGGTCTTTTGGATGAGGTCATGGCTATCGGCTCGAGACAATCAATTTAGCAGAATTTATTCAGACGTTAACAAAGACCTAGATTAGTTCCAGATATACTTCTCAAAGAAAATCAAAACATTGAACTTTTGATTGACTCTCTTTTTCATTATTGATTGTTTGCTTTTCAACGCAAAAACAGTTACCATTCTCATACATGAAATAGCACTGTCAAAACTAATTTCTAATATAAATACGCCCAAAGCTATGGCTTGTAATTTTTTGAAACCCAGTTTGAATTTAATCTAAAATTGTGAGTTTGATCTGAGAAAATAAATGCTATGTTTGGTTGAAAATACATTTATTCATCAAACTTGTGAGTTTGTGACTGGACAGGTGAGAGGAATCCTTCTTTAAACGTTGACTGACTGAAGTGTGTTGCGGGAAAAATATTTGTTCTTCACCTAATAAATTTTCAACGTGTTCAAAGTCACACACATTAAGCAATATTAGCCTTTTAGTAAATTTAGTCTGAGATTTGACCAAATATCTGCCATATTGTTTGATGTGGAGACCAGACCTTTTTGTTTTATATCCCAACGAACCTAAGCTACGAAGTAACTAATTCAATCACCTGCAAGAACGTTACAATTCGTGCTAAATGGTCGAATGAATTAGATTGTTGTTTCAGACTGTCTTCATAGATTAATTCATCGATTTGGTGGAATCTAAATCCTAGATTTGGTTTATCAAACCAAAGACTTATTGCGCAACGTTCTGAAATCAATCATGAAACCTCGTTTATGGCAGTTCTTTGCTGGAGTATAAAAATGACTCAATCAAGGATAAATTACTTTGTTAGCAAATTTGATTCATTCTAGGGATCAGGAAAAGTTTCAGGAGAGTAACAAGCACCCTATCCCAATCCACAAACTGGCATATGGAGTGATCTCAAGTGAAGGCCATGTCATTATTGAAACAAGGCTCAGGGTTAACACAGGCATTTTTCAGTGTTAAATGGAGGCTGTTATGTTACTTTAGATCAAAGAGACAACTGGCAACCGGCCCTGGATGTAACAGCATGAAAGTTTACCTTTTCATATACCAAAAAAGTCTCTCTTGCACGGCTTCATCTCCTAGGATGTATGGCCACTCACCTCTTCAGATATGATGCAATGGATTATTCTTGCTGGGGGCGTGTGGAAATGAAGGACCAACATAAGTGCTTACATGAAAATGTAGGTAAATGTAAAACATGAAAATCTCCCTAATCAATTTCAGCAATGAGGAGGCCAGCAAGATGGACATGATTAGTGTGAAGGCTAACATTACTTGCTTTAGAGCCCCCTTGAAGGCCGTGGTCGGGACCGAGGGCAATTTCATCAAATGAATCATAATCTAAACCACCGGTCGCCAACCATTTTTTAGATCAAGCCCACCAAATTTGATAACATGTTGTCAAGGGCCCACAAAACAGACGTTGTTAGGTTCAGGGCCTACAAATTAACGATCAAAGTGCTTTGTGCCCACAAGTACAGTACTATGAATGCCTCCTACCCACTATTTTGGACTTTCCCCATAGATCCTGAGCCCATCAAAGGCCACCCTTGGACCCACATGACAATTTTATTGCTCGGATGAACGAAGTTTTAGGTACTATGTAGGATGAACGAAGTTTCAGGTACTATGTACAGTATAGCTCTTCACTATCGAGACAAAAAGTTTTTGACTTTTGCAAATTATTTCCAAGAACAAAAACAATGTGCAAATCTTTAATGAGTGTCCTAGACTAGCGTCCTTTGTGTGAAATCTCATTTGACATTTAGAAAAAAAACAATGCCTTTGAACTCATGTAATTTGATGGAGCAATAAAAGGAAACATGCACTACCGCCTATTCGGTGTATGTCGCACGTTTGGCCATTTTGTTGGGTATTCCAAAGGAGTTGAAACTGAGAGTCAACGAAAAATTTAATGGCACTCTCATTAAGGCATCCGTTTCAGCTTGGGTCGACAGATAGTTATTTCAGATATGAAGACCTGGAGGCACTCGAGTAAAAGTTCAGAAAAGGCATTCTACCAGTTCCAACAAAAGGAGTTTTAACAACCTATCCTAAATGCATCAGTCTAGACGGTGATGCAGATAGACCATTGTAAACGAAGTGAAACTGATCAAATGGTCCAGACTACAGTTCGCATGACCTCACGTAAAAGAGGTACTACAGCTTAGCAACATCTGCAAAATGCCGTGATGGTAATGTCAAGATTTTGGTTTGAGTTTGCAAAAAGGCCGTTGTAAAGTAATAAATGTTTCACGACTTTAATTGCTTGCAATTGGGGCAGTTCGACACTTTAATTTGTATAAGCAAAAATACTTGTCCTGTTTGTTATGTTTTCATGCACTTCGAAGCGAAACGCAAAGGAGCACGATGAAATTTAAGGTTGGATTTTATTTTCTCAACGAACTCAATGATAGATTCCGATCTCGACTTGACTCGAACTTTTTTCTATCCTAGGCATGCATATTTTTGAAGTTTTTTTTCGTTCTCTAATTCTCTGGAAAATCTTGAATAATCAACTGAGAACAGAAACACGAGATGCAATAGATCATTTGTTTCTTATTTCTTAGTTTTTGCTATTTGACTTGTCTTGAAACATTTTGAAATACTCCGACAAGATTATGCAAAATTATAAAATGTAAACAATACACTACCATGTGGGTTGCTGTTCTTTGGATTTTAGTGAAAACAACTCAAATCAAGTAGAAAAAAATGTAGTGTCACGTCTAAATTCTTAATCAAAGGAAACTTACGGGAAACGTGACGATGAAAACCAGGCTAAAAATAATCGTTTTCTTAAACATGAATGTAAGAACGAGAACGAAAAAGAAGAAGAGAAGAGAGAAACAGATTATCATGGGTTCTTTGATGCATTGCCACAATTTCTGTCCAAAGGGTTACTTTTCTCTTATTTCAAAATCTCATTGATGAAGTCTTACAATGTGTTTTATCTTCCGATGACACCCACTTTTTATAAACTTTATTAAGGGCTCGTAAATAAGATTATATCCGACTACTTGAGACCACATGCAACATGATCTTTTCATTTACACGTGAACATGTGTTCTTAATTAGAAACTTTAGCCATAAAATGGCCACCCACAGTGACATGAATTAATACGGCATAATAACCCTAGAAACTTTCCATGATTCCTTGCTGATTTTTTCTTCGTTTTTCTTGAACTCTGTTTATCATTTTCCGATTCTTTCTCTCTCGTCCTCGTCATGGCAACTTTTCCTACATTTTTTTTGCAATGTTTACGATTCAATTCCAGCTCAAAATTATGTAAAAAGTCTCAACATTTTAATGCCATTTTGCGGTATATTTTCAGTGACAGGCCTCTTCATTTTCAAGTGAGATTGAATTTAAGCCGACAAGCTTTAAAGAAGTCCACGAAAGTTCTTATTTGGAAAAAAGCGAAATTTGCATACATGATCTTCCGAACTGAGGACTAGATGTATTCATTTCTTGACGGTTTGTACCATTTATTGCACTTTTCTCAATTATGATGCTTGGAGATGCACCTGAATGACGTTGGTATGTAAGTCTCGTCCATCAGACCGAAGACGTTTGTACTTGAGTGACCTAACTCGCCTAGATTTTATCGAAAGCAAGGTAGCCATCGTCTTTAAGCTGACATTTGGGTGTCAAAGCACTAAATCAATCTTAATGGACTTTTTATGTACCCAGATCCCTGAAGTCATTGGCAAGTGCAAAGAAAAGTTGAATGACCTCCCTAATTGGTATCAGCCCGTATATGTAGGTTCGCGAAAGTCCTGGCACTGAAAAAGATGCATTTTTGAATTATGGCTGCCAGCGTCGGCCCTTTCATTTTTGACTACCTTTCAAATCTACGCCTATGAATTTTTTTGGGGCGCCTTTCTACTCATTCCAAACCTGTCTCTTTCGGCCCATGAGCTATGAAATTTGAGACATGGTCAAACCCCTCGATGGAAGTTCTGACCGACCTCAGATCGACCTATATGTATGTAATTAGTTGAAGAGTTTTGCGAGCCTTGCATCTTCATCTGTGAATCCGACGCAATGAAAATTGGTTATCAGAAACTTAAGTACATATTACGAACATGAAAGCCTTGTTCACTCCTGCTGTGTTATTAAGCGGCTTCAAAAGATTTATGAGAATTGCTTTTTTATTATTTCAAATTCCACTTGATGAATAAGATTATCATGGACATTTGAAGGGGTCATATGTGGAAATTTCACAAATAAAAGAAGATTTGTCATTTATGGGAGTAAATGATTAGCTAATAAATCTTATTTTGGCGTATCCGTTGCACCATCTTGATTGGACTTAAGTTTTGGGGGTCTTCGACCTGAGATAATCACGTTTTACTCATTCTTGAGGTTCTTAGCCTCAATGAGCACTTGAACGATCACTTGCCATTTTTTCATGTCATAACTCATAAATTACAAACCTAGGGTGGGCCAATAAATTAACGACCTAGTTCAATGCATCGTGTCCAAGGTTATTGGAAACAAAAGAGTCGAGATATGGATTTAACTGGAAAGAGAGAAAATGTAGGGTCAAAGTTGGATGAAACTTGGGCATTTGCATGCCAATGTTTTTGGGGTTTAAAGAGAGATCTCTTAGAATGTTGAAACATGTCAGGCGAAATCCCATCGTCGTTTTTTCATGAAATATATATCGTGATCTAATAAAAAACGGGGCTTAGCGGAATGCCGAGTGCATGTATCCCGAAGGTAAAAAACCTTTTGCTGCATTTTCCCGCCCTTGAAGCTACGTTTAATTTTGGGTCATGCACCCGGTACTCCTATTCTCTTCGATGTTATCATGCAATCTCTCACATGGAAGTGCAATAATGACAATGGGCGTTTTTCGTCTCATACCCGATTTGTTTAAAGACGGAGAATACCAGCGAATGTAGGGGATGCTTAGACCGAAGTAAAAACCACTGATTTCTCTGGATGGCTGGACAAGAATGAAGAATTATGCTTTCCATTAGAAACAAATCAATGGCGTTCTCCTGAAAATTTGACATTGCTTTTGTTTGGGTACACTCGGTTTTACAAATCGCAGCTCCAACAAATGCCTGAGTAAAGAGTTATATGTTCTTAAAGTTATGTACTGAAGATAGCATTGAATGCTAGCGCTCGCCCCTTTTGTGGGAACAAATTAGCTTTAAGAGAGCATAACTCTCAATTGTGATGGTTGATTGAGTGAAACTAAATGGACACCAGGTTACATTTCCTGGCTTATCTCTTATCCGCTTGACCGCTTTTCTTCATGCTTCAGCCAATCAGTGTTAGCATTTCAATCGACCGAAAACCGGATTGGTTTGTTCACAGGGACCAGCATTTAAGTGGGGAAGCCGACAAGCCACGAAAATTTCAGATACTATTTTTTTAACCCTACATATATGAGAGGTTTTCACTTGCCGAAGAACCTAATTGATTCTTATTGAAAAATTGGTCGTCCAGAGCAATTCAGCGGTTCTTGCCCCAAATCAAGTGAACCTCTGAATCGCTGTGCGAATTTGAGAGAGTCGCCCTGATCACGTGTCAGTATCTTCCGATGCATTTTGGACTGAATCGCCGTATTTTGCAATAGGCCTTGAACCGACGAGAACCATTTTAGCTTCGACAAATTGGTCCAGACAATCAGGCGTCCTTGCTCTGGTTTGAATCCAGATGCAAATGCAAGCCAAATGTTCATCCTGGCAAAAAAAGTTCCTGAACCCGTTCATTTAGTCTTTATGACCTCGAGCGTGCCAAAATTCTGTCCCAATGCAATAAGCAATCGAGAGTCTAGCGTCTGTCCAGATCTGAATCATGACAGGGGGCTTGATTGATTGGTTTATAAAAGGGCCATGCTTTGATTCATTACTTTTGAGATTTTCTCAGGGATTGCATGATGGATTTGACTTGGGGCCCGAAATCGAGGATCTTGCAAGAAGCTTTCACTTTCTCATTGTCCGAGAAGTTCATGCCTGGTTTCAGATCTAATTGCGAATGGCTCTGACTTTCTTCAACGCTCATAAAAACTTGGGCAAGCAAATTATGGCAAAACCTCTACAACATATGACAACGAAGTAAATACATAATTTCTAGATGGATAGAACAAGGGAAGCCCAAATTCAAGTTTAAACTTTCCTTTACTTTACTTGAAACTCAATGTATGTGGACCTCTAGGCGAAAATGGCTCAAAACTGGCATGGGAATTAGGCCCAAAAAAGAGTGGAGTGCTCAATTGTTTTGCTTTGTGTGAAACTGTGCGTTGGCCTTGTCCGAAAAACCACCTGAAGCAGAAAATTTGCTGCAAATTATGATGGCCAATCTGCATTCCTTCATGGGTAGTGCGTTTTGGAAATGTGGTCTGTTTTAACTTGTTTCGAGCTTTTCTTGGCAGACACGTGTTACGGCCCGAACAGAAAATGATGGACAGCTAGAAAAACAGATGGTAATAATGGAATCGTGAATGCGAAAACCATCAAAAATGCCTGCTGGCAGGGTCCATGGAAGGGAGATACCTAATCGAATGCAGAGTACATCACAATTATGCACTTTCCATTGGAGACTTGATATTTGGCTTGAAAGTCTCAATTTCAGTGCAAAGGTTGTGATCTTTCATTCGATATGGTGTCCATAATTCAAAAGGAAAGGAACACTTTACTTGTCCACTAGCAAAAATGATGAAGTCCAAAATTGATTTAGAAAACTTGCAAGTTGAAAAGGTGGCATAAGAAATATATTCCTATTAATTTGGGATTGTTAAGATGTTGTGATTAACAGAGTTGGGTCGATTACTTGAATGGGGCGGGGGGGACGGATTTTTTAATACCACAACAAGGAATGGGATTTTTCCCTGTATGTAAAGAGAGTTAATGATTAATGTAGTTTATTTAATAACTGTTTATGCGAAATCTGATCTACTAATGAGTTACTGTCGGCAGATCTGTACAACCCTTGAAAAGTGTGTTGGTCAGGAATATAATAATATAAGATATAAAATATTTTAAAAATATTTATCCGTTTTTTGTCGATTTTTTAAATATTTTGGCTTTTTCAAGGAAAAACTAAATATATTCTCGAATATATGAGTCAGAAAAAATATTTCAGGCAAAATTAAGGAAAATAAATGAATGACCAATGCTCAATAGAGCTTACAAAATTGAACCCAACATACAAAAACCTCTACAAAATGGCATTATTAAAGGTTTAGCTAAGATTATAGGCATTCACAACCAAAACTATCGTCATCCACGAAAAAAACTGCGCCATCTGTTGAGGCAAATTGAAAATTATATTTTTGAATCAATTACATTGAAATATGCCTCCAAACACAACCAAATGCATCAAATTCACCAGAAACAAATTTGGAAAATCGGTGCAAACAGACAAAAAAGCCAAACAATGAATGGCCTTGCCAAAAAAAAATTTTATTAAATATCCGGGTTTTTTTCCAAATATTTTGGCCTTGTGAAGAAAATTTGAAAAAAATCCAAAAATATTGGACATTTTGTCACTTTTTTGCAAATACTTTTCCGGGCCCTAGTTATCAACAATAGCAAAGACAGACAGACAGGCATCAATGGAAACCACCGTGGAGACTGACTAAATCTGAGAGGTCAATTATTCACGGTAAGGGTGGTGGATCGATGGAATCCCCTTTCAATTAATATCAGAGACTCAGCAGTGATGAATTAAAAAAAGCCATTGCTGATTATCTCCACGCGTGTGACATTTCCGGGGAATTTTGAGTTTTGCCATGACTTCCTTGTACGTTTTTGAATCCCACATTCAATTTATTTCATTAATTCCTTACTTACTGTATGCAAATTGCAGGGTTACACAAAATAAAAGAAACACGAATATTGTGTAATAACTCTTTACCAACAAAATCAAAAGACAGGCATTGCATTAAGAAGTTGTTCCTCATATAAAAAATGGAAAATGATCCCTTGACTGATCAATGATCTCTTCAATCCACTAAGGTGATTGGATGATGTAAAATGACAATAGTTCGAACAAGTTGCAGAGGAAAAATGAAAATGGGATAAGACAAGGTCATCAACTCTTTTCTATTTTGTAGTTCCCCAAATTGTAAACCCAGGTCAACAAACTAAGGTCAAGCAATCAAGAAAAAGGAACGACCATAAAACTCTCTTAGACCCAAGCGGTGGTTCGTAGCAGAGTTTAGGTTACGATCTCAATATATGTCATCTTACGTGACATTTTTAAGCTGCATTGTTTAATCAGACCGGTTCATATGACTCTAGGTCTCTGGTTTAGAACGGGTCAGAAATGGAAAGCTTAGATATCTTTTTCCACGATATAAACCACTTTTCCATGTACCATGTTAAAAGTTTGCAGCATTTATACATGCATTGCAAATTTCGTCCGTTGATTTATTCCGACTCGAAAAAGCAAAGTCATGTCTGACGTCATGAAATACAAACCCAAACTAAGTTGCTCACTCGTAGATATGGCTAATTTATTGAAATTAAGTTGGTCCTGAAACAGACCAATTATTCTGAAAGCGCTTCAAACGGAGCATAAGGATTTGGCGTCACAATTTGAACATTAAACGTTCTCAAATTAAAAAAAAATCATAATCTACCACATGACACGCACACCATCTGAGGACATAAAAGATAAGCGATAGCAAAATGTGTTTGCCTTGTTTTCTTGGATAAACTGGCAATTACCCAACAATTATTGTCCAACATGACTTGTTTTCAAGGATTGCAATAATGGCACTTGACGGTTCTCAAATGTCGCATTCACACACTATGTGTAACGACGAGGCCTTTCTCTCAAATATAGGTTTCTAAAACGCCCATTCTCACACTCTCTCTCTTTCTCGAGTTCTTTTATCTGCTCGATTAAGGCATGACACGGGAAATTGTTCAACCAGAAATTGACGTGGTTTCATGTTTCTTTTCCTTGGCCAGCCAATTGCAACTTCTTGAGTTGCAAAAAACGTACGCAAACGTACGCTTCAAGTTATTTCTCGAATGCACTCATGCTTTGAGGGCGCTTATTAAAAAAAGACACAACCTGAAGGTAAAAGCAAAAACTTATAAAGTGAACTTAGGCCGGAGCTTCTTTTTTTAAATAGTTAATTTCTTTTCGAGCCAATGTCTGGCCTAAAAGCGACGTCAGTTTTTAAAGACTTCATTTGGATGTGAAATGCATTCGGGCATTTGCATGTGGGCACGAAGCAAGACTTTTCAATTCAACCAAGTATGTTTTTGCACAACGGCGGAATGACTTAGGGCGCGCGAACGAAGTCGATTGAACCCTGAAGGAAATTATTTTTGAAGCAGGTTTTATAGTTATAGCTTCTTATATCAATCTTATCGATGAATGTTATAAACGCTGCCGTAGTGTTTTACCCCGATTGTAATGTAAAGTACACACAAGGAAGACAAGTGTCGTAACATTCATATAACTGGTCAGGAACCTATTTCATGCATTTATCAAGCCTTCAAGGAGGTTTTGGCATTCCTTTCAATTGTATTCCCCATTCTATGATTTAACAGCCCTACAGAGCCATTACCATTTGTTATTTTGGCAAATGATCGTTGAATGTTCTGCCTTTTTTAATCCCGAGGCATACAAGTAAATCGAAAGGTCTTTGTCATTGTTCCGTAATCTAGGAGCCCTTTTGTAAATTTGCTATTCACTTATGTGCATGTAGTCGATTTGGACCAAAATATTTTCGTGGTTTTTTGGGTTGGTTGAGGGTTTTTGCTACCGCTATAAGGAGTGTGATTGCCTGTAAAAATAAATCATGAATAAAGTAATTCAAAAACTTAATATTTTTACGAAATTTGGTCTACCTACAATTCTCTGTTAGAAGAACTGTCCAACCCTTGAATAGTGGGTTGATCAGAAATAGTATTCAAACTTTTATCTAACCCTGATTTACAAGATGTTAGAGGATCAGCTCCTACATATTCCCGACTAAGGCAAATAGGCAACAAATTGAACAATGAAGGAGACCGATTAAGACGACAGGAGGACTTCATTGTTCGAACTAGCCTCGATTCCTTTGGATTTGGAAGTGCTCTTAGAACGCGCGTAAAACCTCTGTGATCGCTACAACTGATCTCAAAGCCTGGGTTAGACAGAGCCATGAACGCTCTTGAAAACATACAGTATCAGATACCTTTCATACCTTCTCTGAGTACTGTAAAGCCCTAACTTCTAGAGCAGGGGTCGGCAACCACTTTTGGGTCAAAGCCCACGAAATTTGATTTGTGTTGTCAAGGGTCGCACGATTACCGTACAATCGATGGCTCTCGGGCCCACCATTTTGGACTTTCTCCAAAGCTCCTGGGCCCACTAACGACCGCCCTTGGGCCCACAATTGGGCCGCGGCCCACCGGTTGCCGACCCCTTTTCTGGAGCCTCTCCCAATATGAGAGCTCTCTCATTCCTGAGATGTTCCTAGTGAAACATTTGTGGACCTGCTCGACCTTTTGCAAACCTGCCGAACTCATTGGAACCCAAATGGGGGAAGCATATTCAAGATTAGGCTGAACAATCGAATTATACACAGTTTGCATTGTAACACTATTTCTGGACTTGAAAGTGCGATGGATCCAGCCATAAGTTAGAAACGCCTTCCCCACTTTCAACTGGATATGCTCATCAAGCTTTCCATTATCTTGGATGACAACTCCTAAATCCTTCATGGACGGGTTGTATGATTAGACGATACACGGATATTTATCCAGACAGAGATTGACTAGAGTAAGAGCACGATCATTGAATAGAGAGCATGCCGGGAATATTACAGGACGATACCTGCCCAATATCACAACCTCTATTGTCTTTGAGTGGAACATCCACATACGTCATTGTGAGGAATTTCATCCCGTTTAAAACCTTGTTCCTCTTTGCAACCCACAAGTAGATTTCCTCCATGTCATCAACTAGACTGTTTGAATCCTGCCCATTCCTTGCACAAGCTAATTTTGTGTCATCAGTAGGGGGCTATTTGACATTTTTGGGCCTAAAAGGCATGTTTTATTTGCCAGAAATCTACATCTCTACTCATGAGCATATCAATCCAATTTAGGACTTTGTCTTGGATCCCAAAAACCCTTTGAGTTGATTGAGCAAAAGGTCATGATCTACCTTATCAAATGCCGTGGCAAAGTCCAGATAGACTACATCAAGAAGCACGGAATTTCTGGAGTGTGAGGCTAACGATGAGAATTATCATTTCCTGTTGGATTAATTCAATGAGAAATGCAGGGGGAGGTTTGAGTGATCTCTTCAAAAATCTTATCGCGGGCGGATGAAAGAAGAGAAAAGGCTTGTTTGGCAACAGTGGGTGGCTCGTGAGAATTTGGGCAGTTTAAGGGTTTTCGCAATTTACAGACCGCCCTTGTGAATTAGATGCCATGAAAAATGTCGAATTGCAAGTTTGAACACCTTTGGTTAGGATTTTGGACGCGTTTTTTACTTCCAATACCTTTTTTCAATTGATTTTTGCCCATTTTTCCTTGATCGTAAGGCATGGCTGAATGAAAAGGTAGCATTTAGATATGCATCGTCACAAAATGAGTGTATAAATCTCTGTAATGAAACAAAATCCAAATGTTTCCTTTTTTAATTCTCTTTTATTGGGCAAACAAGTGCCCCAAAAAGCTTTGCCGCTTTAAGAAGTCGCGCGCTAAAAAATCGTGGCTCTAAATGGACGTAGCGATGAAAATTTGGTGACGAGAGCTCGCGGTCTAAAAAATACCGCGCAAAGAGTTGCAGTACTCAGTCATGACTTTAGGGTCATGAAAATTAGCACCTGCCACTTTCCACTATAACTGATTTAAGTGATGGCGAAAAAGGGGCAAGAGGGTGTTCTACGTATTTATGATAAAGTAATGCTAATAATAACAGGGTTCTTTATGACAAGGAATAATGTTGGCAATAATAGATTTCATTATTATGACATAGTAATGTTGGCAATAACATATATAATGATGGGTCAATGTAAAAACCTACTTTTTAGCCCGGATGTTAGTGTACTTAATTCAAAACGTTTAGTGTGCTTGAAACATAGGCAACTAAACTCGCGTTCGAGTTTGCGAGTAACATATCAAATTCATGAGAAGGACAGTCCAGCTCAAGCATAGTTGTCAGAAAAGTACATTCAACTAGCGATGTGACTTGGGCGCTTGGGCAAGCTTTTTTTGTGACATCGTACACTGGGGTCGCCAATTTACCTTCAGTCTTCTGCCTACCGATCTTCATAAACCAGTTTTTCATTAAGAAACACTGAAACGCGCCCCTGACTTTTGTAACCTTGGATCAGGGTTGCAAATTAACCTCAAATTTATGTTTGCTTGAGTTAGTTTGCAAAGCACAAAATCTCCATTAGGTGACCCTACCTTGCAACCTCCCGTGAAAAAACTTGCCCAAGCCCAGATTTCACATCACTACATTCAACTATACTCGCTCAGTTTGTCAGCTTGGGTTCAAGTATCTTTGTACTCAGGGATGCCACAAAAGCTGAAACGATCAGGCGTCAAATAGGTGAAAGTCGGTTTTCGCGGGCTGGTTTGACTTGCTGTGTGGCAAAAGAGTCCCATCAAATTGAAACCCTGATAACCGCACATTTAACAGTTGTTGAAAGGACACACATGTAACTGGTGCTGGTTGTTAAGTTAATAATGACTGACAAAAATAGAAAGAAATGGACCGCGAATAAGGAATAACTATTGAGTTGAAATGGAAATGGCTCGGAGTGATCCCACGGAGGGCGGTCCAAATCTGTACCCCCTCCACATTCGTGGTCAAGCTCCTCCAAAAAATCAAAAACTTTTCAATTTTCCACGAGTTCTTGAGACAGTACAAATTAGTGGTGGGATTCAATCTGATTTCAATCTGTTCAATCTTTTAGGGATCCCATCAATGCCATTGGTCCAATGCAAAAGTAGTGAGAAAAAACTTTGCTTGATCTTGATGGCACCCCTGGTCTGAAGTCTTCAAAAACAGGGTCACTTTTTTGGATTTCCTCTATGAACAAACGCATTTTTCACAGAAGTGACAAGTGTACTGTTTTGCGTGAATTGACAGTCACAACGACGTAGCGCGCGCAAAAAATGATCAAACAGATTGAAATCAGATTGAACTCCATCAGTAGCGCAAATAATTGGAGTGGAAAAGGAGTTGTCCCTCCCAAAGCGTAAACCTCTTTAGGTGAAGGTGGCCAAGATGTACAATGAAGTGGATAAATTGACGGATTCATCCGAGGCATTTGATGCCTTTGCACTGAAACAGGCGTGGAACAATTTAATGGTACAAATGGAAACGAGAAATATATTATCATGCAAATTAAATTGTTAATCATGTTCAAAAGGTAAGAGCCAGAAAGAAAAAGTCAGATCAAGTGAAAGAATTATAAAGAACGGGCGGAGGACCACCTCCCAAGTTGAAAGAACTAAGTGCTCTCGAAATCGAGGTGTTGAACGAGGCTGGGGATCACACAGAAGTAATATCCAATTTTGACTCCAAAACCCAATTTGATCAGGCCGTTAACAACAAGATGTTGTCGCTTCGTCATCATCACCAACGGGAACAACAACAGCATCAGCCTTCTTCCAATTCACCAGCATCGCAACAAAAATGTTCCACATCACAACGCCCGTCGTCAATTCCACAATTACAGCACCAAGAACTCCAGCCACAACTAGAACCGTCACAAAACCAAGAACCTCAAGACTTTGAAGTGAGCGTCAACTCAGAAAGAGCTTCCCTTGCTTTATCAAGCCTAACCCGTGAGAACGATTCCATTTAATTAGATTTTGATCAAGATGATGATCCCATGGAATACTGGGTATTTTCGACATTTCTCTCTTAGCCCTTCAATTCTCTCAAGGTACATATTACTTCAAAAAGTTTAGGATTTTGTGGTACAAAATGAATTACAAATTGTTTCATTACATTTGAATAAGGTAATGCGCCATCACATAAATTCACATCACATTTAATGTATTTTCGCCCTGACCCATTAATGTTTATGTTATTGCGAACATTACTTTGTCATATTAAAGAGCTCGGTTGTTGCCAACATTAGTTCGTCATAATAAAGACCACTACTTTGGGCCCTTTTGGCAACACTTAAATCAGTTGTCGTGGAATGTGGCACCTGTCAGGTTTCATGACGCTCTAAATTCTTCAGAGGAAGGGATTGGAAATCACCTATCTATCGTTAGTGACCACTGTTTTTGGGGGTCATTCAAACGGGATTGGTGCTCTTTGAGATGTGAATGAATATTTTGCCTCAGGCTTGGATTTATTCCACTTGGTTTCAAAGCAAAATGCAAAAATTGAGAGTGGCTACCAATTCAAGCGAAACTGGCTCTCTATTCAAAAACAACCATCAATGGATTTAAACCGTTTCGAAGTTCAGAAGGATTGGTGTACTTTCAATTAAAGACAACAACACAAAATGCCATCTAAAACGTTCTGTGGCTTCATAAGAGCATCGAGTTCAAAGCGTTTTCGAAGCCGGCTTTTGAGGGCTCCTTTGATTTGATCCGACCACATTCTCCCCATACACCAGTACTGTGTTCAGAGAATAAAGTTACCATACTACTCTATACTATACTTTACTTTTAATGGTTTCAACCCTTGAGGAACCTATGAAGGTGTTATGATAGGACCCATAGACATAGTTTAAGATTGAAGGTAGTTTTGCCAATAGAAACAGGTTGATTTTATTGCTCTAGTACCTTAAATCATTTACGAGCTCCACGAAATCTGCTTCTTCAGAAGAAACAAACCTCAACTTTGGCAATCTGTTAAACATTCAGGTTCGTTTTCGTATTCGTGACGTTTTGTCCATATAATTGACTCCAAATAATGGGGAATTTTTGAGAATGCCATGAATATGTCTATTGATCCCGTATGGCTCTTCGATACACTCTTTCACAAAAGTTGTGTCACAATCATACTTTGAAATAAGAAATGTGCGAACATATTTGACCAATCAACTATCGTGTGTGTCCAACTAGCTTTTAAAATACTTTTGGATTACTTTGAGATGAAATTTAGAGACAAGACACACAGCTTCCTTTCGTTTATTGGCCTGACTAGCCTTCTTAGGGTTTACAGAAATAGTTGAACTAGTTTGATCACGAGTTGTCAAGTAAAGTTGTTCGGTATTTCGAGAGTGGTTTAAGCCATAAAAATTCTAATTTGGAGAAATGTCTGCTACAACAAGCGGTTCACTTTAGTTTTTACACAGAATATTTTGGCAACAATACTTCAGGCAAAGTTTAAATCACCTATTTGTTTACTTTGATCCTTGATTGTTGAGTGCCAGAATGGAAGGGAAGAAAATTTCCCTTAAAGCCCAAAAAAACTTAAATGTTGACATATTTTATGAAATAATTTGAAAAATAAATTGATCATTTTTTCAAGTTCAAATCCAGACCCTAGGCATAATATTAACTCTGCACATGTCGATTGTTCAACCGCATCTTGAATATGCTTCCCCCATTTGGGCTCCTATGAGTTCGCAAGGTTTGCAAAAGGTCAAGCAGGTCCAAAGTATCACAAAACCGGAGGTAAAGTATTGTAAAAAGCAGAAAATGGCAGGAATTAAAAAACCGGTCCTGAAGAAAAGGGGAGTGATTTGGGAACATTCCAACCAAAAGCAATTGGAATTTCACTGTTCACGACGAATCAGGAGCTCATAGAATTTGGGTTCTTCATTAACATTTAAGGCAAAGGAATGACACCTTAAACAATGTGGACAAACATTGAGCAATCCATACACACCAAATTGGTCGAAATCAATCGAAAGATTAGTTCAAAAGTTTTGTGTTTGGGTTGCATGCCGTAAGCCAAGAAGCACTGAATTGCTGGAGTGGGAGGCTAAAGGTGAGAATTTTGAATTCCAAAAGGATTAATTCAAATGCGTTCTGCTACAAACCAGACCTTGCTTGTATTCAGTTTACGGCTTATTTCAACTTTCAGCTCAATTAAATGGCGGAATGAAAAGTTATGCCTTCTCAAATTTATGTACTGCAGAGAGCAAAGAATGAATGAGCTCCCCCTTTTGTGGTAAAGCAATTACCACAAAAGGACTAGTTCATTCATTCTCGGTAGGATTTGCTCTAAACTTTGAGAGAGCATAACTTTTGACTCTGACGTTCGATTAAGCTGAAAATTGAAATACAAATTTAAGTCAACCACGACGGTCTCATTTTTATAAGAACGTGATTGCTTTTTTCCTACAAGAGATCATGATTCTTTTCGTTAGCCTCTCAGTCCAGTGAAATTCAGTGGTTCTTGCTCAAGCCAAGGATCAGTAAAGGCTTGGATGCCTCGGCTGGTGGCAAAATCCATTTTGCGAATGTTGTACCAGACAGAGAAAAATCTAATCAAACCAAATGTTTGATTAGTAATGCAAAGCTCACATCCTTAATTTCAACTTGATCGAATGAACTTTGTGGCAGTTAGAGTAATTTGAAACAAAGTGCAATGCTCGCTCTGCCGACCGAACATTTACGCCTATAATCGTTCAATTGTTGGGTCATTTTTTTTTCTCTCGTTTCGGCCCGTATGTACAGCGTTACGGATTAGTACGTTGTTGCTCGAAAACAGAGTAACGTATGATGATGAAATTCATCAAACGACATCCTTAAGTGTCTGTCTAATAAATCTTATGTACTAGATATAGATATTTATTTTGTAGACATGACAATTATTAAGCAATGTTTAGTGCACCATTTTTATTGCATGTTCGTATACATTTTTTGCATTCTAAATTCCTTTTCATTAACTTTAAGCGATCTGTTGCATGCTGAATCGGCATAAATAAAAAACAAGATGCCTCCACATGCTTGATAAAGTTGGCGAGAACAAGAAAAAGAATTCGACTTGGGCATGTGATTTTGTCCAATAAACGTACGCTTGTATTTGGCATCGGCTGCCATCCTTACGCATTTTGGGTTCATTCAACTCAACGTCAGGGTCATTCGAGCTCGTAGGAAGTGCATTTCCGAGACACTCGATATCGCTCGCTCCGTCGAAAGCCGGATTGGTTAACGTTGATCCGTCGTTGAGCTGACGAAACCCCTTGCGGAAGAGTGAAAAGAGAGTCCAATGGTCGACTTTCCCGGTTGGCGACTTGCGTAAATTTGATTTGAGGGCCTGTTGAGAAACCGACGGTTGGTGAGCTCAAAGAGAGTTGAAGAGAACAGCTTCAGTTGAAATTCGTCCACAAGATGAAGTGGACGGTGTTTTTTCTCACTAGTATGTTGACTGGGTCAACGCTATCTTCGACCGATCAATACGGTAAAAGAAATATTGCCTTTTTAACACCCAATCTCAGTATTTAATACCTTTTGGTTTCAAAGATCCTCAGCCATATTCTGAACCCTACCAATATCCAGTTGTATACCGTCGACAAGGTTTCGACTTGCTCGGCGATGGTGGTTCGGTAAGTTTCAAAATATATAGTGCATGCAATGTAATTTTAGTAAATATGTAACTGATTAATTTTCTCTTTCATATTTCAGTTAGGAATTATAGGCGTTGGAGCAATTGCTGGAATAATTGCTGGGGGCGTGGCTGTGGCTCAGGCTGCCAATGCGAGAACGACAATCCAAAACAATATAAACACACTTTCGACAAGAGCAAATACACTTCAGACGTCGGCAGACTCAATCACTAATACATTGATGATGGCTCAAACCATTGCCACAACAAACACCGCCGAAGCTAATGCCGTCTGTAGCTTTATAACTGCAGTGGGGGCGGTTACGGCAGGTGCTCCAGGTGCGGCAGCAACGGGGATGGATAATGCGATGGCTCTAGACGAGATTAGAAATGCGGCAATGAATGTCCAGTGCATTCCATAATAATTGAATTTCTATTGTTCTACCTATTCATGTGATTTTGTTTCTATTTTATCCTCATGCTATGTCTTATGTTGAAAAATGTAATGCCTGAAAATATAATTCTCACAACATATATGTTTAGGATATTTGCTTTGAAAAGTTTAAAGTCCGAGCAAATCAGGTACAGATCTTACTCCTCGTGGGCAAGAACGATTTTATGAAGAATATGGCCGGCGAGGTTCAATTAATCTCCGAGACCATCTCCAAATTCCAAAGAATCCAGGATGGATAGATTAATGAGCTGCCCCTGTCTTCTTCATTGGACTCTTTCGTTGTTCAATTTTTTGCCTCCCAATTTCCGTCGGGAATATCCAGTAGGTGACCCTTTAACAACTTGAAAGGCAGGATTAGACCAATTTTTCCATATACATATGAAGTGAGTTCACTTCAATATTCATAGTCCAGTTTTCGTTTTTTTGGACTTTTCCAAAATAGGTAAATAAACAGCGAGCGTAATATGAGATAATGAAATTTTTGACCTCGTGTGACCAAACAAACAAAATTTTTAAAAAAGTTCATTTCAACTTATGAGATGAAAAAAAACTTATTTTTTGTTTGGTATTTTGAGTTCAGTTTATTTATTATATTTTCAGGAATATAACTCACAATCTAGATCGAACGATGAAAAACTCAATAAATTAAATTTGTCCCTTCTGGCCCGAAAAAATGCTTTGTTGGTGTGCTCAGTGTCGTCGTCGTGGAACCGTTTACCACAATAAATGCGGGAGATATCGTCGATGACGAGGTTCAAAAATCCAATTAATACCTTTCCTATGAAACTCTTCCACTACAAAAAACAATAAACATATCTCACTGTGTTCGGATATGACCAAAACAATTTGATGATAATTTTGAATACCGTGAAGGGAAAATCGGTAAAACAAAGAAGCGGGTAGTCACAAAAAGTATATCAATATCTTTAATGAATGTAGTTTTAGATGAAACTCACTCGAGTCGGCAAAATTGACGCCAGAAGAGCAAATCATATTGGTGTAGGTGGACGAATGTCTTTGGATGGGTGTTGGATTGGGTTCCCTACTCCTGACTCTCGTCCCAAATTGGCTGAGCCTGGTCCATTCTGATTTTTTAATTCATCCCCAATCTTTTTTCATCACATTTTTCGACCTAAGTATGACAATATATTTCATGAGTTTGATCCAACCATCTCCTTGATTGGGAACATGATCATTCAAGATGTAAATCCCCTGACCGAAAAACGAGTAATCACGTAGACGGTGAGCTGTTTAGTAACTTCATTTAAGTCACAGTGATCAATGATTACTATTAGATTTTGTTTTGGGCAAAACGGCCTTGCCTCTAAACAAGGATACCTTTAACAGATGTAAAACAAATAGATATCAATGGCGTATATTTTTCGTTAAGATATATGATGTTTATGGAGACATTGATGGAGCACTTTACTTCTAGATATGTTCTCTTTAGTAAAATAGGAACATACCTAATAGCAAACATGTATTCGTGTTGTAACATTTTTAGATTGATTAGATGATTTCAAAACAAAACCATAGACAAGTTCATGGAGGGCATGGAGTTGCTGAGATTTGTTGAATAAGAGATTCAATAAACGCTTTCACGTCGGCATCAGTTGCTAGAGCAACAACAGGCGTGGCCAGTGCCCCGCCAGAGGCTATTGCTGCGCATGCTGTAGAAGCTCTCACTGCATTGGCATTGGCAGTAGTTGACAAAGTAGACAAACTGGCAGTTAGACTTGAAACACTGTTGCTGGATGTGGTGATTCTGGCGTTAATGGTGTCCAATTGGGATTGTAAATTATTCCGGGCTTGATTAGCATTTTGAACCACAGCTGCACCTGCAACTATTCCGCCAATTCCTAGAGCCACCAAAAGAGGAATCTGTAAATTCAGATTGAAAAAAAAACAAGTCATAACGGTTTTGTTAATTTCAGTCGGAAAAAGATCCTTCTTGAAATTGTCATGTTTAAATGGATCAATCTGTTAGCTTTAGAGTAAGATTACTCATAGTTCTTTGATCCGTCATTTAACAGTGATATGTAAATACGAGTTCAAACGGAAACCAATAGGAAAATCCAGTTGAACGTGGTCCTAACCAAACACGGTACTTCTTTGTGATTTTTACAAAGAGTTTTAATTCCTCGTCAATAAATCAAATATGACAGAGGTAAATGAATTTTGGCTTTTGAGCATTAAAAGATCATTTTTCAAAACTAGCTTTAAATTGTGCCATTTATCTTATTTCAAAGAATAATTTTCTAACCAAGAAACTCAGTGGCTGCCATCCAATGGCATGAGGGGCATTTTGATTAGGATTCAATGTATGTATATTTTTCTTAAGTGCAATTTGCACTTTTTAATTCGAGATTGACATTTGCTACACTGGAGGAGTAGTCACGTAGTTCTTGATTTTTGTTTTGAAAAATTACAATACTTAAAAAGGTAACTTTTCGATGACATATTTAAGATTTTCTTCAAACTATAGGTGGTGCAAAGTATTTGTCCTAATTGTTCTTGATCATAAAAATCATCTCTTAAGATCTCATAAACCATTTCTGCATTTCACAGTCGCACAAACACGGAAACTTACACAATCAATTCAATGTTAAACACGCCAATTCAATACGATACGCTGTGAGGCGCTTTTCAATGCTCCTCCATTCAAGACTTAACTTGTCTTTGAGCTAATAGGAAAGAACAAGATATTTCAAAGACATTAAGTTACTCACTGATGTTGCAAGTCCATCCTGTCTGGCGTATGGGTTTAGTTGATAGTAGCCTTGTCGATTAGAAAACTCGGATTCTGGCGTGCTTGATGCCAATTGTTCGTCGCTCTCTGTAAATCACCAAATGGAAATGTGACACTTAAATTTGGGGGGCTTTAAAGACCCTGGTTCGAGCGGATATCCACTTTTTTGACAAAACTATGTTTCATGCTCTTTTTTGATCATTTTGTGCAAACCAGTAGAGAAATCCAAACTTCAAAATTTCTCTTCAAGCCATCTTAGTTTTCTATTGCCAGGGAAGCTTCAAAAGTTTCTGGAGAAATGCTAAGCCAGGGGTCGGCAACCGGTGGGCCGCGCAAAGGGTGGTAATTGGTGGGTGCAAGCGTTATGGGAAAGTCCAAAATAGTGGGCCCGTGAGCCATTCATAGTACTGTGCTCGTGGCCCATCGTTAATTCGTGGGCCCCTGGACCTACCAACGCCTGTTTGATGGGCCCTTGACACCCCGTAGCCAAATTGGTGGGTCCTGACCTAAAAGCAGTTGACGACCCCTTTCCCAAGCTTTTTCATCCTTCCTTTAATTTATGTACGTCATGTACGCACTTCCACTACAAGAACCACATGGCGTTCGTTTGTTATTTATAAATTTCCATTGTCCTCATGCAAAATGTGAATAATTATTCAGAATTTCGGAAACCTGTTCAATCTATGAGTAAAAAAATTGTCTCATTTCATGTAAGTCAATGAATTATTATGCAAAATGAGTGGATATCCGGTAACAATAAGGGCTTAAAAATATGCGCTGGAGGCCACCTTACTTACTCTGAAAACTTTGGAATTCTTGCAATTCTTGGGAGTCTTGGGGCGCTTCAAAGGTATAATCGAAAGCCAAAGTAAATCCTAAGTGGAGCAAACAGCCCAATCCTAAATGTTTAAACCCACCCATCTACAAACAAGAGAAATGAAATAACTCGCATAAAAAATGAAAAATAAGCAAATGCAACGCGCTTGTGAAAGACGGAAACACTTACCTCCTTAGCTCAATTCTCAAGACTAACAAAACAACGAGCTCCAACCAAGGTTTTCGTACATGTAACGTAATCCTTGGACGTTGAAAAGCGTAGCGCTGTAGATCTACGCTTGGTTTAGTCCAATGAAATTGGGCAACTGACTTAAGGCCTGCTTTCATGCATTAGATTGTTGGGTAGAAAGGAGACTTTCTTTGAGCGGTCGAACTCACATTTTCCTTCATCCTTTCTTTCCCTTATGCTCGCGGTTGATTTTTAGCAATGCAGAGAGGGAGAGCGATTCTTGCATTTCATCTAGGAAACTTATTCCATCCATTGCCATCTGATTTTCCAAGCAGGTAAGACCTCATTTCATTACGCTTTTCTAACGTTTAGCATTGAACGGTAGACGATAAAGAAAGAGACCCGTAATATTTGGGTTGACATCATTCTTGTAGCTAATCCTGTATTCAAAATTGGCATGTGACCTTTAAATAAAGCATTAATTGTCAAATGTTTCAATTGTATAAAATGCATTTAGGTATGTAAACATAAAATGATAGTTCAATCAAAGGTGAAGCAATGTGTAAGTAGGGTGGTGTGTAATATTTTATACTTTTTGGTTAATGCTCCCAATTTTCAAAAACGCAGAGCGCGTAATTGAGAATTCTAACCGTAGCTTGAATATTCGCAACTAGATGGAGACACATCAGGGGCAAAGCCTATTGATATCAGAGCTATCCTCAACTAAAACTTGTGGCCAATATTGCAGCTTAGAACTTAAAACTGATATATGTTCATATTTCAAGTCCCTTGGAGTTCATCTACGATATCATTGTGTTCAGAAATAAAAAAAGTCATACTGAGTTATAATAGATTTAAGGGCAAAGATTTTGCAGATCCAACCTGAGTTGTTATTACCTCAAAATGGCGACGATGGCCACTTTTCTCTTATATTGAAGCTCAACTTAGCCAAGGATTGCTATGAAGTTGTTCAGTGGTTTATGACTTACCTTTGGCGTATTGTTCATTTTGTGAACAAGAGAGGGGAAACCCAAGCAGGATGTTTTCAGCATAACCAAAAACAAGCTGATAAAATGGGTCAAAAATTCAACACTTCCCTTGCAAAAATAAAACAGAATTTCTTACCAAGAAATTTACCCAAAAGTTAACTGCCCATGGTCAGCCAGTGTCCAAGGCCATTATTAATAACCTTTTGTAACACTGCAAAACCTCTCATTCCTGTAAACTCAAAATTCAGCTCAGATTAATTGAACATCAGAAGAAAGACAAAGTAATTTCAGCATAAATGTCAAAAAATGAGCTAGTCAAAAGTGGAAATGTGTTTTCTCTCCATATAAGTCAGCTGATGAGTGGAATCGCCCTCTTAACTTCCAAAGTAAAAGGTTTGGTAATGAAAACCCCAAAGTTATCCATGAAACTGCAAAGCAGAGCTAGAAATTTTCAGGATGATAAAAGGTGTGATTTTAAACTACTCAATCACACTAAATAGCATTGAGTTTAATAAGCAATAACATTCTGTCTGCTTCATGTAGGTTTTTGATGTTCAGTTTTCACCTATAAGATTCTGAAGGGTACATTGAAGTATTTTGAGGCAATGCCGTTCAACATTGATTTGATACTTTTTTATAAGTTTTAAAGACCTTGTGATTTATTGTAATAGCTAACATGCTAACACTTTGGATTCCTACACTTCTTTGTTTTGATTGGGTTGCGGATTTTTTATTACCGCTACAAGGGATGGGATTCCTGTAAAGACTGTTAAATATTAAGGTTACTACGTAAAATATAAAATCAGCATTTGTATGATATTTGGTCTACCAACGCATTATTGTTCTGTACAACCCTTAAATGGTGGGTTGATCAGGAATAGTATTTAAAATTTGTCCAATCTTGAAATTTTGGTCTTACTTTTTTCTTCACCATCCTTCTCAAAACCCTTACAAAGGCCTGTATTTTGGCTTAAGGTTAGTTTATGGTAAGTGAACTTAAGTGAACGAGATATCAAGTAACAAGTCAGATTTCGTAAGAAAGTTGCAAAACTTTATGTCGAACTTGTATTGAAAGTTTTAAGCGTAAAAAAGGGCAAGTTCTAATAATTTAAATGAAGGAAAATGGACTCATTGTAAGCAATTATTAAAATAACGATTCAAAAAAAAATGCGTGGAAAAAGTGGCCCTATATTTTGGGCATTTGTCATTTCGTCAGTTGATGCCTCGAATGGCGAGCACGCTTTTTTACCGCTCGTGACAAAAAATGTTTTAATTCATTTGTAATTGCACGAACTGTGATATCCGTGAGTGGGGCCACGCCCACGATTGGCCGTGGCCGTCAATGACCTTGTGATAATCCCCTTCGGTGCACTCCCCCTTCCAATCCTTCCTCTTCCAATAATCTCTCGGCCACGTCTTATTCAAGACGTTAGCTACTAAACTTCAAACCTTCAACGCCCTTGCCTTCTTCCCAATTTTCCCTCCCCTTTCCCCCTCACACCTATATTGAGTCATCTCTTCTAGGTTAGATTGAACAGCTTGGTATCGCGAGGAATCAGCGCCGGCGGCGGAAATAGCGGGGAGGAGGGAAGCAACCGGTGTCGGCCTTTTTCCTCAATTGCTATGGACGGGCAAACATGCTACGAGTGGCTGGAGCTGCAGTGCCTCAACAAGATCCGAGGACACACCTTCACTTTCTTATCCGAGATGTGGGTCACCGAGGAGAAACACGAGAGCTGCTTTGCTGGAAAGCAGAGCTTCGTGGTTCACGCCAGAAAGCCCGCTGGACGTGGCAGGCCCAGCGGAGGGTCGGAACTCTACATTACCAAACGTTTTAAGCCTACCTTACTCTCGTCGTCTCCTCATCATATAGCCGTGAATGCCCAAGGCTTTACCATCATTGGCGTCTACTACCAGCCAACCACGGACTATGACGATCTCGTCTTGACCCCACATCCATCCTCCTGAAGGTGACGAATCCGGAGAAAGTTTTCATTGGTGGTGATTTTGACATCCGTCCCAACTCGAATGAATTCTCCGAACTCTCCAAGATTCTGAGTCAATGGAAAATCACTCTGCGCTCCGATCCAGGAGTCCCAACACACACATACTCCCAGGGCGCCTCCGTATTTTGGTCACATTGAAAATGCCCAGAAGCTTCCATCCTCTGGACGTGACCCGAAAGGGGAGGTGCGTGGTCAATGTACAAGAGTGCACGGCTCAACATGAGGCCCTGCAGTCATCCATCGACAACCGGCAGGACTACAATCCAACTGCAGTGACCCAAGGCATTCCGCAAGCATTCCAAGAGTCCTCTTTAGTTCAGGCGAGGAGAAGAGTACCCAAGACCCCTTGGTTAAGCTCATACCATCGAGATCTGAGGGGTCAAATACTCTAAAAATTGCGGAATGCCAAGAACAGCCAAACTCCAGAGACTTGGGAGCAATGTGCGATTCTAGAATTGCATATCACAAGTCTCTGCGGAGCGCCAAGTCTCCCCACCAAAGATTGTAAGTGGAGAACCTGCTCTCTTCATCGGTTTCGTTCAGGTTGGTGGGCTTGTCCAAACATGCGAAAAAGCCCGCCGTCAACTCGGAAATTTCAGTGAGCAAATTCCTCCTCCACTGCCAAGATCTGTTCTCATCGTCATCAGAAATAGTGGTGGAGGAGGCCCAGGGCTGCTTGGAAAAACATCATCTCCTATTACAGCCCTTCACAGAATCCGAGATGGACGGAGCCTTCAAGGAGATGAAGAGCAAAGCCCCATCGACAAAAAGGGTTTCTCCCTTCCAATTTGCACTTCTCCTGACCCAAATCCAACCACTCCTTCAAGAGCTCTTCAGCCACACCCTCCTAACGTCTTTTTCCCACCAGACTGAATGGAGTCAGCCATCATCTTCATCCGTAAAAATGGGCCCAAGGACATTCCATGCAATCACTGCCTGCTTCTCCGGATTAGCCGAGGAGAGGAATCTCATGCTTGAGTTCCAATTCGGTTTCCGGAGAAGCCGCTCGACCATCTCGTCAGTCACTCTCCTCCACAAAATCGTGCATGCAAACATCAGCAATAAGAGGAGAGTTTACGGATGCTTTATGGATTTCTGTAAAGCATTCAGGGACAGCATTCAAGCAGACAGGGTGGACCAAACGTGGTTATTCCTCAAACTCCAACTATGGGGGATTCCGCGTTCAATATGTGTCCTGTTGGCTAACATCTTGTAGCTTGGTCGAGTATTGTGAATGACTAGATGTTTATTGTCTTAGAGACATAGATATTTATAGGGGGAATAGATGGAAAGTCGGGAGGGGTATACTCGGGAGCAGGATACTACTTGGACACTTTTGGACACTAGGGTGTCCAAAATTCTCTCGATGTCGAAAAATGCCCACCCTGGCTGATACTGGCCAAAGTTTCCCATAAGTTGCATGAAAAAGCAAATATTTCTGAAAAATATCTTAAAAACTTGCCCATGCAAGTGGAAAATCAGAGTTCAAACATCAGTCCATTAGACTTATGTGGGCAAGTTTCAACTAGTCGCTGATGATAAATAGCCCTTCTTGCCCACAATGAAATTTCACGTCTGGCCTACTCCAATATCTCCACTCTATGAATAATGTTAATTGAAGGTTACAAAAATTGCCACTAGATGGAGCCAAAATAGGGGCAAAGTCCCTTGATTTCAGATCTGTCCTCAACTTTGATTGGTTACCAGAATTGCAGCTTCCATCTAAAAATGGATTTCTCTTCATATTTCGAGTCTTTTGGAGCTCAGCTACGATATTAATGTGTTCAAAAAGTAAAAAGTCACACTGAGTAATCACAAATTGAGGCTAAATATTTACCAGAAGCACCCAGAAATGTTTCTATCTCAAGATGACGCTGATTGTCATTTTTCTCTTTGATTGAAGCTTAACTTTGCTTACCTCAGAGGGCTTGGCTCTGACGGCAGAGTTGTTCATTTTGAGAAAAAGAGAGGGCACCCTAGTAGGATTTGTTAAGGGCATGCTAAATCATGTAAGAGCCATCTAGGTGAAGCGAATGTTAGTTTTCTTTGAAATCCTAAATTGACCTCTATGGTCCTGCAAAATTAGCAAGTAACTCGCATAGGGATATTACTGTGGATTTTCGGCGAAGCAATAGTCAAAGATCACTTAAAAGAAATACCGGGGTGCGCCGATGCAACTCATACACGCTTTGCCTGCATTTGTGTTGATAAAGTGTGTGAGTTGTTTCGGCGCACCCGGTACATACTCTTGAAAAAACTCCCAAAAGGTCTCCCAACAAAGCCAAGCAAATTTATTTTCTACGACTTTGCTCGAATTTTATTAAAAAGTCGCTCGTGCAAGTCCACAAAAAGTGGAATAATCAAAATTAATGCACTGGGAAAAGGAACGAATAACTTTTGGGACTTTATTGGGTTTTTGAGCTATTACAATCACAGCATTTTCGAAATGCTGTCATTGCAGTTATTTTTTCCGAAAAAAGGAACGAGTTATTGTACTTTCGTTACAACTGCCCTGAAAACACCAGTTGATAATAACCAGAGAGCTCAAAAATAATGCCAATCAGAAGGTTTTTTTTAAGAAATATGAATAAATGGCCAGGCAATGCTGACGAGTTGTCCAAAATCAAAAAAGTAATGGGACAATCTCCAAAAAGAAGTGGACAAAATGATTCGTACCTCTAGCTTTTAGGGGTGACGATTTTCTCGAACATTTCAATTCTCGAGAATGAGAATTTCTCGAGAATTCGAGAAAAATTCTCGAGAATTTGAGAAAAAGTGAAAATAGCGAAAAAAATGTACATTCAAAGCTTCCAAATAACTTGAAATTGTTTTTTTTTAGTTTATACCAAAATCAATATGAACATGAGTGTGAAAAACAATGATTGGACCTCACGGACAATAACATCTGAAATTTCATTTCTGACATTTCTGAAACGTTCTACTGACATTGTTAAAACTTCGGACATTTTCGCATTTTTGGTCAGCTGTAGTTTTCAAAACCGGGGTTTCTTGTACACACCACCACAGCCATTAGAATCTCGAAAAAAATCAGACACAGAATCTTGCCTCGAATCTGGACATAGAAGATTTTGTTTGGGCTGGTTCACGAGTTATTTTCTTGTTCGAATGTACCATAAAGATGTTTATAAAGTTTCAAACATTGCTCATGGCTCCTATTGTTCTTTTACTTGAAACTTTTGTTTTGAATGAAACAGTTTTGCCATCAATTACAAAGTATAATCTAGAATAATCTAATAAAAAATTCTCTAAAATTCTCGAGAATTCGGAAAAATTCTCGAGAATTTTCGATCCTCGATTTTTTCGAGAAATTCTCGAAAATTCTGGAGCGAGAATTCTCGAGAATCAGCCCTACTAGCTTTAAGAGACCAAAGTTCCAGATTCAAAAACGTAAGAGAAGCATTCCACCACCATGAACATAAAAAACAAGTAACAACAGTAATAATACATATTGTAGTTTTAAAGATTACATTAAAAATGCATCGGAAGCTCCACTAAACGTAACTTTCCAGGCAAATGATTTTCACGTCATAAGTATGAATCTAAAAAAAATTAGGCCAATGCATTTTTGAATTCGATTGGATGCTTTGGATTGTTGGTGCAAAGGTATCACTAAGAGAGAGGTAGAGAGTAGAGCCTCGCCCATCGTCCAAATATTGACGATAGGCAATTCCAAGTCCGGTATCAGAAGAGTTTCCCGTCTGCGTGTGTGGATTAACGTCTTAAAGAATCCTTGAGAAAGTAGGGGAGGAGAATCGAATCTGGGACCTCTCTCGCCATAAGTAACTGTGCTAACCATGACACCACGCCTCCTCCCTACATTGAAGACGAACTATACAAATATTGGGATACAATGCACCTTTCGGATGGTCATTTTGGTCTTCCATTTAGTTAAAATCCTTAAATTTTGGCAAGATTTGAAACACTTTATTCATTGTTGCAAAATGTAATTATCCAAGGACTCTAGAGCAAGCAAAAGACACGGAATTTTTGTTTTGAGGGCCCTGCTTTTCTTAGAGCATTGATTGAATATACATATAACCACAAAAACTGAAGCATTTTTCTATCATATATGTCATGTACGTATGTTTGTCATTTCACATATGTCCCCAGGTAGCAAGTCTAAAAGTGCAAGGTGATTTATATTGCCAATCCCAATCCATCTTCATTTGCATTTTCAGATCTTGGCCATGGAATTAAAATGTATAGGGGGAGCTCTAACCCTGCTTATTGTTATTGCTTGCGGACAAGAAGCCTATCAACCAGCCACATATTCAGATTACGATCAAAATTTAGCCGCGGGAGGTCATGAGCTAC
The DNA here is from genome assembly GCA_010645155.1 of Tigriopus japonicus. Taxonomy (NCBI): domain Eukaryota; kingdom Metazoa; phylum Arthropoda; class Copepoda; order Harpacticoida; family Harpacticidae; genus Tigriopus; species Tigriopus japonicus. Next base: position 2,678,586 of record CM021320.1, on the reverse strand, counting down.
ACTACAGTTCTGCTGATGCTTACTATCCACTATCGTCGCGGCAAGCAAACATTGGACTCTTACCTGTGAGTTTTTCTACCGAATGAGTGATACGTGATCATTCAAATTTGGAATTTGTTCCAGCTCGGCATTGCAGCAGCTGTTGGCGTGGGCGCTGCTGCAGTTGGTGTGGCATTAACCATTCAAGCGGCAAATGCGCGTAATGTGTTAAACAATAACGTTGATGACGCCACGGCAAGGACTAACAGCCTCATTAATATTCTTGATGCGCAATCTCCCACTTTAACTTCGATAACCATGACTCAAGTCCCAACTTCTACACGTCTAACAAGTGTTTGTTCGGCCTTAGCGGCTGTAGGGGCACTCGGCAACGCTCCAGCAATTCCAACATTTACAGATGTTGAAAGTGTTATACTTGCACTTATGAATAATGCGTGTATATAGAATCTAATCGATACCATGTGACAACAATTTTTTTCATATATTTTGCCCCAAATTTGGGCTTTTATGCTTGCAACGAGGCTTCATCAAGTCCTACCTTTGATTCAGTTTCGTAGTGACCAAGCCGAAGTGATATTGAGGATAAAATGCAAACGATTCACAAAGTATTTCACAAAGTATGCATTTAAACAAAGACTACGGAGACTTTGCATTTGGACAATGCTAATACTTTTAATTCATATTGAATATCTTGCGTGTTGTAACAAATGGTTAATTATATGATTTCTGTGAATTTTGCATTGAATAAAACATCATGAGATTGTTGTGTTAATGGAACCTGGAATGATTTGTTTGACCATTATCAACTTTTACCTCGATTTGTGTATTGTATTCTCTTGTGTCCTCAATGCGCTTGCTGAAACCTTCTTTTATGTGCTTGTTAAGGGCTTAGCTAAAGTTGCAAAAATATTTTTATCATTTCTTGTGATTGACCGAAAGGGCTCATAACCGAAACCGAAAGCTACAGCCGAAAGAGGGCTTAACCAAAACTGAAACCGAAAGCACCTGACTACAAAATTGTATAAATGCAAAATCCACCTTAAAAATTAAATTGCTCATGCGTTTGATGATGGGTAGTCGTAAATTTTGAAAAATCGGGAAACTTAAATTTCAGAGATTTTTGGACGAAAATTTTTCGATTTTGTTGTCAAACTCCATCCTTCTGCTTTCGGTTTCGGTAAGCATAACCCAAACCGAAACCGAAATTTCGGCAGAAAGCGCTTTCGGCCCATAACTAATTAATTCTGATTTGGATAATGCTCTAATTTTTTACGATGTTAGGTACATTGGCGGCGTTCGGTTCTGAAAAGATCTTGGGGAAATTTCAAGGAGACCAAATAAAAAACTTTGGGTCTTTGATTTTACTTATTGGGAGATTCTAATGGTTCTTCGACAAAGTCGGTACTATACGACCGTGATGACAACACAAGTTTAAAATGGTACTGCCTGATGGGAGTACTTGACTTGATCACTGTTTAACTTTATATTTACCGATGTCACTCACACGTGCTACAAGAAAAAGACTTACATTTCTGAAAAGCTATGATGATTAAATTCTTGATGGTGTACGTTTCATTGACATCAAACCATTGTGTTGTATCCTGCTCTTTCCTGTCCTCCATCCTCTCCTACATCCATCTATCCCCACTATAAATATCCGTGTCTATTAGACAATAAACAACTAGTTATTCTCCAACACTCGACCATGCTACATGGCGCAGTCGGTAATAGCCGCCGTATTGGCGGAAGGACCACTCCCTTCTCCCTCCCCTTGGTCGGGGAGACGTAGGTCCGTGTTGCGTGCGGGATGGCCGTGGATGCAGCGGGTGGACGTGGTGCAGCGGGATGGCCATGGATGCAGCCTACGTCATGGTGGTGCAATGGAAGGCCCGTGGTTGCAGCGATCCACCTGTGGATGCAGCGGAAGGCCCGTACACGCAACGAACAGGCCGTCTGGCGCCCCGGCCAAGACGTGGGACGATGCCGTGACCTTCGGACGATGCCGTGACCTTCGGACGATGCCGTGATCTTCGGACGATGCCGTGACCTTCGGACGATGCCGTGACCTTCGGACGATGCCGTGACCTTCGGACGATGCTGTGACCGTCGGACGATGGCGTAGACGACCAGGCCGATGCCGTGACTGCCGGACGATGCCGTGGCCGACCGAGCCGAGGCCGTGGCCGACCGAGTCGATGCCGTGGCCAACCGAGCCGATGCCGTGGCCAACCCAGCCGATGCCGTGGCCAACCGAGCCGATGCCGTGGCCAACCGAGCCGATGCCGAGGCTGACCGAGCCAATGCCGTGGCTGACCGAGTCTTGCTGATGTCAAGTTTATTTCTAGTCAAATTTCTCTCTCATTTCTAGTCTTAAGCTGTGATAAATACGTAAATATCTGTGATATATATTATGAATGTTTTTAAATCTCCCGTTCCACCTTCCCCAAAAAGGAGCTCTCCTCGGGCAGGAGAGGTGTAGAGTGTTAAGATAGGGAAAGCATTGATATTAAATAAAAGTAGAAATTATACTACATCATCTTCCCCCATGGGAGATCTCAAAGTACAGGGAAACGGCATGGTTGTTTGCGAATACGGTGAGATCTTCTTGGTATTTATTTGTTGGGCATTAATGGGTCATGGTCTCAGGGTTTGTTGTTTGGTTTGAAGTTTGCTATCGGATGGTTTGGAGATGGGTTCCACGGGATCATACGGATATTGTGGATATATGTGTGAAGGTTTTAACAAGCGACGATTCCGTTGAATTGTCTTCCCATTTATAAGAATCGAATAGGAGTGTCCCTTAGGATATCTTTCAAGGATCATTCCACCACTTTGCCATTTCTTTGTTTTGGGATGTTGCACTCCGACTTGTGTGCCTTGAATCAAATTTGATAGAGGACGAGAGTGTTGATTTTGGTGGTTTGTCTATTTCGAATCGTTTGCCTGCGTTTGTTGACGTTTGTTTGTTTGTTTGTTGAGGAGTCAGAACGCAGCTTCGCAGCTGCGATCTGATAGAGGCTGTCCGCCATATGGGGATATTGCCGCTCCACTTGGACAAGCTAACAAGCAAGCATTAATTTTTACCTCACCCTCAGGAATGACCCCAGGTTCGCCCATTTAAGCCGTCAAGGGCCGTGACTTCTGCATGTAACTTAATACCACAGGTCACTAGGACTCGGCAAGCCCGGGATCGAACCGGGGCTTGCCTAGTATTTGGCATTGAAAGACAGTTCAATGCTAAATTTGACTCCGAAGAGTTGAGTTTGGAAAGTTGTGTGTTGCATTTGAAAGACGGTTCAAATGCTAAATTTTGACTCCGAAGAGTTTAGTTTTGAGGGTGGCAGTCAGCCGGGATCGAACCCCCAGCCATCTGCACGACAAACCGACGCAGTACGCACTACGCCATGCCTCACCCCCTGCGTTTGTTGACGTAATCCAAATATATTGAGTTGGTATGCGAGTTCGCAATATCCGACGAAACATACGAAAGCAGGTGGTGCTCCATCAGGTCGAGGTGTATTGCGAAGGAGAGGTAATGCCTCATGAACTTGGGAATTGAGTGAATGACAACCAAGTCGTGCTAGAGTTTTTTTTAGAGTACGAACTGTTCGTTCAGCTAAACCATTTTTTTTTTTCGGAAAATGGCAAAATTTGATACCTAAATCCGCGTAATTTCACCAATTTTCTTGATTTTTACGCGGAAAATGGCCAAATTTAGTGCCTAAATCCTCGTAATTTGACAAGTTTTCTTGATTTTTACGCGGAAAATGTCCAAATTTAGTATCTAAATCCGCGTAATTTCACCAATTTTCTTGATTTTTACGCGGAAAATGGCATAATTTAGAATCATAATCCGCGTAATTTCACCAATTTTCTTGATTTTTACGCGGAAAATGGCCAAATTTTATACCTAAATCCGCGTAATTTTGGAACTAAATTTAGCCATTTTCCGCGAAAAAAAAAAAACTTGTGAAATTAGGCAGATTTAGGTACTGTGGCATGAAGAGTAGCCGCGAGGCCACTCAACGTGGAGTGAGTAGAGTAGCTACTTCAATACTGGTTTTATTCCTACATAGCACGGACTATATAAACAAGGAGAGGGGGAGGGTTGTGACCAACACAGTTGCTCAAGAGCGAGCACGCCACAGTACTAAATTTTGCCAATTTCCGCGTAAAAATCAAGAAAACTTGTAGAATTAAGCGGATTTAGGCATCAAATTTGGCCACAAAAAGCGGATGCCTAAATCCGCTTAATTCTACAAATTTCTTGATTTTTACGCGGAAATTGGCAAAATTTAGTACCTAAATCTGCCTAATTTCACAAGTTTTTTTTTTTTTCACGCAAAAAATGTCAAAATTTAGTTCCTAAACTACGCGGATTTAGGTATCAAATTTGGCTATTTACCGCGTAAAAATAAGGAATATGTGAAATTACCCAAATTTAGGTACTAAATATGGCCATTTTTCGCTTAAAAATGCATTTTTCACGTAGAAATGAACAAAATATGTGAAATTACGCAGATTTAGGCACCAAACTTGGCCATTTACCGCGTAAAAATAAGGAATATGTGAAATTATCCGGATTTTGGGTACTAAATTTGGCCATTTACCGCGTAAAAATAAGAAATATGTGAAATTACCCGGATTTAGGTACTAAATTTGGCCATTTTCCGCTTAAAAATGCATTTTCCACGTAGAAATGAAGAAAAGTTGTGAAATTACGCGGATATAGGTACTGAATTTAGATAATGCGTTTTTCACCACGTTATCGCAATGCGTAATTTCACAAATTTTCTTGATTTTTACGCGGAAAATGGCCAAATTTAGTCTCTAAATCCGCGTAATTTCACCAATTTTCTTGATTTTTACGCGGAAAATGGCCAAATTTGGTGCCTAAATCTGCGTAATTTCACAAATTTTTTTGATTTTTAAGCAAAAAATGGCCAAATTTGATACTTAAATCCGCATAATTTAGGTACTGAATTTTGCCATATTCCGCGTAAAAATCTTGAAAATTTGTGGAATTCAGCGGCATTAGGTATCAAATTTGGACATTTTCTACGTATAAAATCCAGAAAACTTTGGAAATTACGCAGATTTAGGTACTAAATTTGGCCACTTTCCGCGTAAAAATAAAGAATATGTGAAATTACGCGATTTTAGGTATCAAATTTGGCCATTTTCCGCGGCAAAAATCAAGAAAACTTGGGAAATTACGTGGATTTAGAAACTAAATTTGTAAAAATCAACAAAATTTGTCAAATTAAGCGGATATAGGTACTAAAATGAATGAAGAAAACTTGTGGAATTAATTCGATTTATGTACTGTTGAGTCATAGCTCATGCTCGTATTTTAGTCACTCGTTCTAGTCAATTTCCTTGTATATATTAACGTGTATTCCTCCGTAATAATTAGGTCAGTCAAACTAGTTTCGTCCATGACTTAACATGGCGCAGTCGGTTTGTCCGACCTGCTG
>CM021320.1:2617954-2665150 GCA_010645155.1 Tigriopus japonicus | reverse complement strand
CGTGGTTCTTATACCGTTGGACACAGTCTACTCCCAGACTGCGCCATGTATAATTATGACGACGAAGATAAATAGATAGGCTTCTCACGTAATGTACAAAAGCTTGAATGAATCTTTTATTCTCTGATGTGTTATATATGTGCTAAATTTGGCCATTTCCCGCGTAAAAAACTTGTGAAATATCGCGGGTTTAGGTATCAAATTTGGCCATTTTCCGCGTAAAAATGCATTTTCAACATAAAAATCCAGAAAACTTGTGAAATTACGCGGATTTATGTGCTAAACTTGGCCAATTCCCGCGTAAAAATAAAAAAGAACTTGTTAAATTTCGCGGATTTAGGTATCAAATTTGGCCATTTTCCGCGTAAAAATAAAGAAAGCTTGTAAAATTACGCGGACTTAGGTACTAAATTTGGCCACTTTCCGCGCAAAAATCAAGAAAACTTGTGAAACTTGTTAGGTTTCAAATTTGGCCTTTTTCCAAGTAAAAATGTATTTTCAACATAAAAGTGAAGAAAACTTGTGAAATTACGCGGATTTATGTGCTAAATTTGGCCATTTCCCGCGTAAAAATAAAAAAAAACTTGTGAAATATCGCGGATTTAGGTATCAAATTTGGCCATTTTCCGCGTATAAATAAAGAAAGCTTGTGAAATATTGCGGATTTAGGTTTCAAATTTGGCCTTTTTCCAAGTAAAAATGCATTTTCAACATAAAAGTGAAGAAAACTTGTGAAATTACGCGGATTTATGTGCTAAATTTGGCCATTTCCCGCGTAAAAATCAAAAAAAAACTTTTGAAATTGTATAATTATGACGACGAAGATAAATAGATAGGCTTCTCACGTAATGTACAAAAGCTTGAATGAATCTTTTATTCTCTGATTTTCTCCGATGATTCTTCTTGAGCACAAGGTTGGGTGTTTTTTCTTGGTGAAAATCGAACAACTCTCCCCCCCCCCCTCCAATTCAATTTATCCGAATGTCATTAAAAGGGGCCTTAGATAAGCAAATTACTTGGTGGGAAATGATTTAAAATTGTTGGAATGAAGTGCCACGTTGGAAGAAACATCGCACACCAACGTAAGTGTTCTAAACAATAGGAGGAAAAGTTGAAATGAGAATTGTGAACTGACAATTGGGACAGAGTTATTCTGTAAGAGACAACTCATAATGGAAATCCCTAATACAATATAAGCCCGAACTGGTCATGTTGTGAAGTGGACGGTTTTCTTCTTGTTTCGCATGCTGCGGCGAAGTTTCGCAAATGATGGAGGTTCTTTCTCGAGAGTGAGAGTTGTTTTACCAACCTCTTGATTCGCGTCCGGTCGGAGGAGGCGGCGGTTTCGACGGAAATTTCCGCTATTCGTCGAGATTGTGTATGAGCGACCCTGTTCATGAGTCGCGATGATAGTAGCACCCGATTGCCATTTGCCACTATGAGGGTCCTGATAGTGGACTCTGTCTCCGTGAGAAAGAGTTTTGAGAACTGTCCCACCGGCCTTCCTGCAGGCGGTGGCCGCAGCAGTAGCACGAGAGGCCGCAAATGAACGGTCCGGATAAGGGGAATCAAGCCTCGCTGATGGTAGGCGAGTTCGGGGAGTGCGGCCGTAAAAGCCATAGCTTGGGCTGAAACCAGAAACGCGTGGAGTTGCTCGCCACATCATGAGGGCTTCACGAAATGTTTCGCTCCTAATATTTCCGACTTTTCGGATCAATTTCTTCATTGCTTTAACTGCGGCCTCTGCAAGACCGTTACTCTGTGGGTTATAAGGAGATGAAGTTGTGTGAATGATCCCGTATTTTTCACAGAACACCGCGAACGGACCTCTAAACTGAGGCCCATTATCAGAGCGGATCGTCTCAGGAAGACCCACCTCGAGGAACCAGTCAAGCAGAAGTTTGCAGACGGATTCCGTGGTGGTTGAATGAAGGGTCCCAATGAAAGGATAACCGCTGAAAGCATCTACTGCCACCAGAAATGAAGTGCCATCCAATTCAAACAGATCTACTCCCACCATCTCCATAGGTCTTGAGATTTCAAGCAGAGTCGAGTGAAGGGGCTGAGCTCGTTGCGTGGGCAATACTGCAATACATTTTGAGCATCTTGCAATCCTGTCGCGGACTTCATTTGAGATTCCCGGCCACGCATATGTCTGTTTTGCTAGTTCTTGCGTTTTTGATATTCCAGAGTGAGAAAGATGAAGTAAATCAATTATTTCCTTTCTTGCTGGACGTGGCACCACAAGCCTGTTTCCTGAGAAGATGAGTCCTTCCTCAATGCGTAGCGATGGTAAAAGTTTTGCGTATGAAGAGAGACTTTGGGGAAGAGCTGCATGCGAAGATATAACATCCCTTAGGAGTAGATATTCGTCATCGAGTGCATTATAGACAGGAATTAGGAGGGGATCAACTGCACGCACTGCTCGAACCGCGACCTCGCTTTCGTCATCTGCGGGAAAGAATGGAGCTCGACTAAGAGCATCAGCGATTAGATGTTCTTTTCCTGCCGACCACTTCAACTCAAAAGAGTAGAGAATTAGTCTCTCCCGTATGCGTTGCAATCGATCATTTGCCATGGATGAAAGACGAGACTCAAAGATGCCAAGAAGGGGTCTATGGTCAGTGACAACCACAAATTTCGGCATTCCTCTTAAATAGAAGTCGCATTTGTTCACTGCCCAGAGGATCGCAGAGGCTTCAAGCTCAATAGTCGCATAATTTCTCTGTGCAGGGGTGAGTGAACAAGATCCACATTGAATTAAGCGGGGTCGGCCATTATTGCTTCGTTGAATGAGAGCGTACCCAAGTCCATGGAGGCGAGAAGCATCAGTGAGTAGCTCTGTTTTGAGATTGGGCTCAAAAGGATGAACTAATGCCGGAGAACATAAAATTTTCTTGGCATGACGAAACTCTTCTTCATGAATTGGTAACCACAAGAAAGCAGTGTCTTTCTTGAGCAACGAGCGGATTGCCACAGTTGCATGAGCCAAATCTGGCAGGAAGGAACCCAGTTGATTGGCGAGACCTAAGAAACCACGTAACTCTGATACACACTTAGGAGCGGGAAAATGACGAAGGGAGTCCACCTTGGCAGGATCTGGTCTTACGCCATCTTTGCTGAGGATGAATCCGGCAAAACGCAATTCTTGACTGACCTCCATTTTTCCAAGACTGAGCTTGATCCCAGCCTTCCTGCATCGATCCAAGACGATTTCCAGCCGATCAAGCAAAATTGGGAAAGTTGGAGCTTGGATACATAAATCATCGATGATTTTCAGGAACCAAGGAAGACCAACTAAAGCTTCATCGGTGCGGATGCAAAATTCGTCAGATGACGAGTTCAGTCCCATTGGGGCGACTGTATATCGCCATTTCCCACTTGGCAGAAGGTAGGCGGTCAGAAGGGAACTTTCATCATCAAGGGGGACTTGAAAATAGCCGTGTACGGCGTCGAGCTTACAAAACCAGACACTGCCGTGTTTGACTTGCTTAATGAGGTCGTGAGGTGAAGAAAAGGGGTGTATAGGACGTTTGACAGCTCGGTTGAGTTGTCTGTAGTCCGTGACCAGCCTGACTTTATTTGTGCCTGCCTTAGCTACAAAATGGGCAGGCGAGCACCATTTTGTTGGCCTATTACAGGGAACAATTACTCTGGCCTTGGCTAACTCCTTGATCAAATCGTTTCCAGGTTTGGACAGGTGAAGAGGTGTTATTCTTGCAGTCGTAACCTGACAAGGCTTTATGCCTGCCAATTCATCCACTTCAATATGCATCTTGGGACCCCGTATTCCTCCAGACGCAGCACCAAGGTCCGACTGTAAAACATCTTGGAACTTTAGTGTGAGCTTAGCAACCTCCGTTTTAACAAAATCGGGTCCCTCCGTGCAGGTTTCCAGATCAGCAACACAAATACTCAAGATGCCAGACATGTTCTTCCTTGGATTCTGGTCTTCCAAATCATCGTTGCCGTCGTTGTATAATGAAATATCAATCCCCTCCCCATCTCCAAGATTCGACTCCATTTGCCCCGAGAGCTCTTTGAGATTATTGGGAAATCGTTTGGGGATAGGTGAATTAGGGAAGCAAGCAGGAATAACGCCCAAAGCCACCAAGTCTTTCCTTCCAATTAATGGCAACCCAACCAGATCATCAGATCTGATAGCTTCCAGGGTAAGTTTTGGTCCGGAATTAGTCCGCGCAGAGAAAGTGAAACACCCACCATTAGTAATCGGAGTTCCAGTGGCAGTGGATAGAGAAGTGCGCGACTTCCGTGTCAAGACACCTGAGGCAAATGCTGTTGGAAAGACGGACTTTTCTGCCCCAGTGTCAGGAACTGCCAATAACTTTGTAATCTTGCCATCACTCTTGAGGTCGCAGTGAATAGTGAGAAGAGCAGAATCACGCGACAATACCGCTATCCTTGAAATTCGTGTAGTTGCTGGACTTCTTCGGCGCGGTGATTGTTCACGACTACGTTGAGTGCTGCGGCTTCTGCCTCCATCTACTTGCGTCAATCTAGATGGAGAACGTCCACCTTCACGAGATGATGAGCGACAAACTCTCTGAAGGTGTCCAATCTTATGGCATTTGAAGCATTCACTGACTTTTGCATAACAGTTGTCGTGTTTTCCACGCCCGCATCTTCCACATGTCTGACCCAGAGATACGGCTTGTATGTATGCATTGTCAGGCGAGTAGGAACGTGTTGAACTTGAGATCCTTTGGATGTTGCCATAGGCAGAAGGAAGTGCCTCCTCACGATTCAGGGCTGCAGCTTCAATGACACTAACCTTGGCAATAACACTTTCCAATGTTGGATCGGTGAGTTGCTGCAGTTCAAAAAACATCCTTTCATCATCCCTTGCAGCATTCTTGATATTAAAAAGATTCCAATCATTGATCGACATTTTTTCAATTTCTGCTTCAATACTCATCTTTCTCACGTTTGTGATGAATGTGGATAGGAGCATGCTTTTCGGTTTTTGCATCTGGAACCATTGTAAACGCCGTTTGAAGAGTGGGAAGATTGATAGAAAGTGGTCATCCAATGCTTTGTAGCAACCCGCTATTGATGTTGTGGGGGTGACTCCTAATTGTATTGGCGTAGATAATGAAGCCTCCATACACTTGAAGAATAGGTGTTGTTGCTCGTCAATGCTCATTAAATCCATGTTTGAAGCCGTATAATAGGACTTAAATGATCTGACCCAGTCTTTCATTTCAGGTGGGGTATTGGTTGCCAACAAAAGATTCGGTTGAAAGTCCCTTAAGGGCTTAGCATATCTTATTGGTTCTCTTGCACGACGTTGTCCAGCAAGTTCGACGGCTGTTGGACGTGATGCTATGCGACGTGCTTGCATAAATTTATCGGTCAGTTCTTTCATTCCGGCCTCCACCACCCCTGATTTGGTGTCGTCGAGATCCATAATTTCACCGTATTTCGTGACCATCACCTTCATTTGTGCTTCGATGTTAGCCATGGCTCGATATGAAGGTTCGCCTGGTTCGACCTCGCCAAGGGTGTCGATGTCAAGCAAGAAGTATCTTCTAAGCTGACCAATTGACTTCTTCAAAGTGGTCACTTGTTCATTGATCGTGGCCATCCTTTATCGTTAGGGCTCAAACTAGCACTCAGAATTGGGAAGGGCGTTCCCTTGAACAGTGTTCTGTAACGGAAGGTTCTAGTTAGAGAAGAGCTCCAAGAGGGCTTATCGACACGGACCGTCAGAGCTTTCTTCTCCAGCAATACGGGATCCCACCTTGTTCTCTTGGGAGGGGCACTCCTTCCTCTCAAGAGTGGGCGTGGCACCGTGTCGATTTTGTGGGGCGTGGTTCTTATACCGTTGGACACAGTCTACTCCCAGACTGCGCCATGTATAATTATGACGACGAAGATAAATAGATAGGCTTCTCACATAATGTACAAAAGCTTGAATGAATCTTTTATTCTCTGATTTTTCTCCGATGATTCTTCTTGAGCACAAGGTTGGGTGTTTCTTCTTGGTGAAAATCGAACAAGGGGTGAAGTCAAAAGAGGAAGAAAATTCCCTGTGCTGTTTCTCAGCAATGACCACGACAGCCAAGCACAAGAGGGAAGAGAATTCAGCAGCCCTGCGATTTCATTTCCAATCACATTGTTGCCATTACCACTTGCATCAATATGTCCAAGGGGATAGATTTTCATTCTCTTAATGTCTTTTAAAGTTTTAAACCTAATTTTACAAGTAATGCAATCTTAACTCATTTGAAACACACTAACAGTTCATTTTGGATCCCTTCATAAGGGTTCTAGGCCCTTTAGTTTCTCAAAAGTTGCTTTCTTGGTCTCATATTTTGGAAAAGTTGTTCTGCTTAGAGGGTACTTGTGCATTGTTTTGGGAACGGCGAGCAGTTGCGAGCCAAATCAACTAGATGGCGTTGGATATGATTGTACTCTTTCTAATATAGAGTTCTAGTTTTGCCTAGAGCTCTCAAGCATCGAGTGAAATCATGAGGTGCGACCGGTGCGACCTCTTGAGGGTGCAGGCGTTCAGACACAAGAAGCAAAAATTTACTACAATCATATTTGTTTCATCACAACCCTTTTCGACTATTAGGAGTCGTCCAATCGTGCCGACGACTTGTTTCAAAAATGAGGACCATGATCAGATGAAACAGTTTGTGATATTTAATAAGCGGGTTAACATAATTGAAGAAATTGGTGTTCAAAGTATCCATTTTGACAAATTTTGAACATTCTTTGATGTATCAGTGATTAGCTTTTCTCTATGAAAGTGTTTCAAGACTATCAATATCATTTTTCAATGTCAGAGTATTCTTATAAAGATATTTTGTTAAGGTGTTCATTTTAGATTTACAACGCGGTTGTGGTGAAATTTTGCTCGAACGTCTGCGCCCGCAAGAGGTCGCATCTCATGATTTGGCTCTAAATTGAGAGCTCTAGTTTTGTCCATTTGGCCTTGAAATGATATTTTCTTTACCGAATTCAAACCACCTTCATTTAGAATAGATAACCCCGGTAATTCATGGTAGAATGAAAATCTTTGATTTTTTCACATGGACTCCGTAACCAATTAGTATAGCTACTTAATTAGGTAACAGGCACGCATGGCATCAGGCTCAAATTCCTGGACCAAAGCTGACTTCCAGTAAGGGATACCTGAATGGGCCTTCGAGACTACCATGATATCAGAAATGGATTGCTGAGAGTAGTCCATTGGGTTAAGATCAGGGCTGCTTGAAGCCCACATTGCTTTGTCCCACAATGCAGGTAAAACTTCAGGGCATGTTCTTTGAGGTCATTACCACTGAATTTAGTCATTTTAAAGAAAAAGGGTCCTGATCGGTAGGGGTGCAGATTCCTGGCAAATAAAACATGCCTTTTAGGCCCAAAAAATGGCAAATAAAATAATAAAAGCGTCCAAAATGGCAAATAAACAAAGAAATGGCAAATAAAATGGCAAAAAGACACGAAAAATTACCGAAATATAGCAAAACTGACCACTCAATTTTGAAAATGAGCGTTATGTTTTACCAACAATAAAGAGGAATGCAAGTGTATGAGGGTTTAATAGAAAATATTTTGATTTCGTTGAATGATCAATATATCCTCTAAATAGAATATTTGGGGCAAACATTTCTTTTGGCTATTTTTTGCCCAAAAAAGCAAAAAAAAAAAAACAAATTTCTTTGATGTGGCCAAAAAAAGACGAATTTTGCATTTATTTGCCCAAAAACCGACTAATTTTGTATTTATTTGCCCAAAAACCGACTAATTTTGTATTTATTTGCCCAAAAATGGCAAATAAATACAAAAATGGCAAATAAACTTTAAAAGCTAGCAAATAACAAATAAATATGTTTTTGGGCATAAAATCTTATTTGCCTGAAATCTGCACCCCTACTGATCGGCCACAGATTCAATGTTAAAAGAAATAACAATATTTTTTCCATGCAGTTTCACAATGGCTAAATCTTGAATACCCAAAGTTCCAAATAGCGGAAATTTCACAAAAGCGAGCAAAAGAAAGGTTTTTTTTGTAATTCATGGACTTGAATCGCAGAAAGGCATATTTTTTTATATCAAAGAAAGACTTTAAAACAGACAACAGACTTCTTAGTAAGGTTATTCTGTCATCCTGTTCGATTTATTTTTGTCCTCCCCAATTTTTTTTTCATATTTACTTTTATGCCGTAGTACATTTATTGACCTTTTTTAGCAGATTAGCTCAAGTTTAGTTCACAAACTTGTTTGCAAAGCAAAAAAGCAAAATTGGAATATTCTTATCATCTGAATCTCCTATGTATCGGAACATTAGATTTTTCAGTGTATTATACATGTCACCTTGATTTTTTTGTATTTCTTTTTGCTATGCTTTGTCGTTCTTTTGCCCTTCTTGGAGTTTCTGAGTATCATTTCACATGAAAAGCTAAATTTATAATCAAGGCTCGGAAAAGTTGCAAAATGGAACCTTTAGAAAGATTTACAACTTGTAATCTTTTTGTCAAATCATGCAACTTGTCGACTTTGTAGCACAAAAACTGAACCTTTGGACCATTTTCCAAAGATTTAACCACTTGTTTGGAATGATCCAATTGTTAATGCTTAGCTTGAATCACCAGAATGGATTTTTTTCGACCGAAAACGTATTGAACATTACATGCAATGTTCAAAACGTTTTCAATTCCGATAAATGATGACAATTTTCAATGCAATCCCAACTCAAGCCTCTATTAGAAAGTTGTCAACAATTTTCAGTTCAATGTGGTATGAGATCGATATTTTACATATGCTGCTAAGAGTTTTCATTTTGTCAAATTTTATCTTCAGGTACATTTTCCATTTTTAACTTCAATTTTAGCACTTCTATAATGATTTATCAACAAACGAGACAACGGAAAGTGGTAGTTATTTATTCATATAGTTTTACGGCACTTCCATGCAATTTGTTGCGCCACAAACAAGTCAATCTTCATTGTCCAGTATTTCTCCTTTGTCTTGATGTCCCTTAGAACTCAGCTCTATATGGCATCTGGTCCATTGGATTTCCTTTGGCCCCCTTGTCTATCAGAGCAGCATTAAAAAGTGATGGAGTGCCACCAAGATCATCGTGGCGAACAATTACATGTTGTTGCGAACGCGCAGATCTCGTCAGGAGGTCTGCCACAGGCAGATCCCAACCCATGTAGGTAATATGGTAACCTCGGCCCAGTTATGCCTCCTTAGTCAGTGTCTGTCGCCATTTGCACACATTGTGAGACCGAGGACGGAAAGGAAAGTGAAATCTTGAGCACAATAGAATTGTATCAAAAGTTGGCAGTGACGTGATACTGCGGTTCAGTGGCAGTGTTCGAGAGTGTGCTGGTTTGGAATGCTTCTTCGCTCTCTCAAGTTGATCAGCCAGGGCCTCTTCTTCTTATCAGTCATGGCATGTGTGTAACGAGTTTACCTATTGCAAAGCTACAGAGCGATATCTGACGGCGCCGTGCCTTCAACTTGATATGCCCACTCGTCAACCTGTGTGCTACAAGTGGGCATCCGGTCGTACCCGAATTCTATGCCCCGTTCAGCTCCACCCAATCAGCCGGATGACTAGGTATTAACTCTGCGAAGGTACACAACCAAGCCCATGAGTACATACGGGAGATACCGCATACCATTGTCGTACCTCTGTCTGCGATGAGGGAGACTTTTCCTCGGATGGTTGGTAGGTTAGCTTCCCAAGAGGCACTTACTGTCGGCGTATCCTCGACATTTTGGTTAGGGCCCGAATAGTACAATGGTCGGAGCCCCAAAGTAGATCGAACCCTCTTCTTCCACCTCCACTTGGGCCCGACGTCGTCGGAAGATGGTCGGCAGTTTTCTCTGATTCGGCTCGCAAATCCAGCCCAGCTTTGCTACATGTGTCTCAATGCATTCTTCTACTACATGTGCCCACCGCCAGCACCACCACTACATCCTATCTACCTATCTCTCCACCGTACATGCATAGTTTTTCATCGTGGTGGCGGACAGTGCTGCACTGGGAAATCGGTATAATTCATATGTGGATGGACGAACAAGGAATCATCATCATCATCATTTTTGATCGGGTGTACGACGTCTGTCCGTCAGAGAGTCGGAACGAGTCGGAAAGTGAGATTTGCCGAACAAGCGACAAGCACTCTTTTGTGACACGGGAAGAAGCTCTTGTGTTATTTTTTATCGAGAAGAAGGAGCGAGTGAAGTGATTGAATGAAGTATTGAAGATAGTGTTGTGGAATGTGAAAAGAACTCAGCATGCAACTCACTGACAGCTTTTGGGTAGGGGGTCCATCTCTATTGTAATCATTGGGCAATGTTAAAGTTATCATTCATTATTAGAGGATTTCATGACTGGTTGTGCTGTTTCTTTTCCGCAGAGTGATGAAGTGGGCGATTTTAAGGGCTGGGAAGTGGTCTCCGCCCAGGTCAAAGAAGGTCGACATATCATCAAACAATACGTGGATTTCTTGAAGCAAAGGTAAGCTCGCTGAGATTGTGCCAAAAATCAGGGCTGAAAAACGTGTTCTTTGTCAGATCGATGGTAGAGGATGCCTTTGGAAAATCCTTGTTGAAGTTGTCCAAATCCGTGATTCTGCCTCAAGATATCGGGTAAACTAAGTAGTTTGCTTACACAATGCCCTCATTGCCTTTGTTCGATTTTCTGAGTCATTGAAATCCTTGTTGCATGTAGATGTTTGAACGACATTTGGGATGGACTCGTTTCGCAAACCGAATCAAGCGGCTATTCTCATTTGGAGTCATCTCGTCTTTTGGCATTGGAAGCCAATCGGGTTTACGAATTGAGTGGAAAATATCGCGAGGAAAGAAAGGCTCGCGAAGAGTCGGTGAGGTGAGTTAGTTTGCCATTCAATTGAACCATTCTGGATTGAGATCAAAGCTTCCAGCATCCTAACCTCAATGCAATCATCCGTTTATTTTATTGCTGATTCAATTGGACTTGTCCAAAAGTAGAAGTGAAAGGGTTAATCAAGGAAATCGTAAGACATGGAAGCCTTCGCTTCGGCGTTCAGCTGTGGATTTTTTATAAATCGAATTCCATTCAAGTAAATGATTTTATTTAGATAAGATTGATAAAACTGGCATTTAAGGACGCTGTTCTGAATTTCAGCCTGATACGTTACGAGAAACAACGTTTCGAAATTTGTAGCACTAGCAGTACATAAACACAGAATCGAGTGCCAAATTGACCCTTCAATCGTCCTTTTGGACGATGCAAATGTTCGGTCGGAAAAGCGCGCCATGTTCTATGCTCTATGCTTCAAATTTCTCGACTTGCCACAAGGTTCAGTCGATCAAATTGACATTAAGCATGTAAGCTTTACATTACCTGTTGGACATTTGGTTTACTTAGATTATTCTCTGTCTGGCACCGAATTCGAAAAATGGCTTTTGCCTGTAGCCGAGGCATCCAGATATTTAGTGATCCTTGGGTTGATACATTAGCCTCGTTTCTATGGATTTTGAAGCTCGGCGAGATAAAAAAATGAAACCAAGTTCTAGTTGAAAGAATTACCTGTACGTGTACCATAAGATCTGAATAACTTTCTTCAAAGGTACATTTATGACGTCAATCATATTTATTGCTCTTGACAAATTATTCTCTTCACAGGCAATCGCAACAAAAACTACGGTTAGATTACAAGAAATTCATTGATGCTAAGAAGACGTACGAGAATCGATGTGGTGAAGAAATATCCAGCAATCAAACATATCATCAGGAAGTGGCCAAGAAAGGCAAATCGTCCAAAGAAGCCGACAAGGTATGACGCCATCAAAATCTCTCACCACTTCTAGCTTCATTGTCCACACTAACATACGTACTTCTCTGCCGTGCATTACAATGGTCAAACCATCGTTCATGCGTAGGTTGGTTGGTTATTTCTTTCTTCATGGTTTCACGCTTGTTTGCTCTCTCTCCATTTCAGGCTCAATTGAAATTCGATAAGGCCACATTTGCCTTGAAATGTGCAGAGTTGAATTATCATTCCATGGCCCGAGAAGCGGAAGAGAGTCGGCAAATGTGGGAGAAAGAAACGGAAGACTGCTTGAGATTATTTCAGACCATGGAAGAGGAGCGATTCGATCTGATCCGAGACTCTCTGTGGCGGGTCTCGAACTTCATTTCCGCTCAATGCGTGGCAGATGACAATGGCAGCGAGGACATTCGAATACTACTGGAGAGTACAAAATTTGAAGATTGTCTCAATGACTTCATCGAGGAGAATCTGACTGGAAGCGAAAGACCCGCCAAGATCGTGTACAAACCCTTGCCCACCTCCAACTCGGATGGATTGGGACATGCCAGACAAGTGGTCAATGGCAGGTCGTCTTTGGGAAGGGAATGTAACTCGGCAGCTGCCACGCCCAGTGTCATGAGGGCAGGGGGCAGTATGGACTTTCATTCAGCCAAGCTGGAACGATCCCTTCAGAGCGACCAGTTGCCTCGGAAACCACCTCGACTTATTCATTACGCCTCGTCCACCCTTACTCATGAGCGACCCCCACCACCTGTTTCTAAATCTTTCAATCCGGCGTCACATTTCCCTCTTGTTGGTATGGTTTTTGATTCAGTGATATCTATCTAAGATAACATAATGTAGTTTTCTCTTGTTTTCACTTTGCAGATAGTGTGGATAATATTGAATATTTCAATCTGTCCGACACCAACTCACCCTCGTCTGATTCTCAAGCCAGTGAGCGATCTTTGCACGGATATCGAGGAAGTGGGGTAGGAAACAATTACCCCTCATCTTTATCGGATCAATGTCCGTCTCTGAGTGACTTCCGATGGCCTTCGAATCAATGCTACTCCGAAAAATTGTGTTAATCATCTTCGCATAAATTGTATTTCCCTGTTGATTATGTTAATCATATTGACTAAATCATGGCTTGCAAATTGCGCCTGTGAGCCTTTTCATCGTCCGTGAGAGCGGAACCGCACATTTCAATGAGATCCAAGGCCAGAACGCAATAATCGTAGAATTCGGCCTTGCCCTGAGCCCATTCAACAGTTTGTCGGAGATGTTGGGTAAAGGTTGGATGGCTGGTGGCGATTTCAGTGCCTGTGGATGGATGAGCGGATACAATGGCTTTTAGAAGCTGAGCGTGTGTTTCACAATCGGCGGAAATGCTCAGAGACTCGCTCTGACTCATGAGACGAGCAAGGATATTCGGAACGTCCAACGTCAGACAAGTGCTCAAGAAAGTATCTCTTTCACGCAACATGGCCAAGAGAAAGTAAGATAGTTTAGTCTTGACCTTCTCATTAGCGCGATCGTATGAGGAGCAAACTTGCTTGAAGCCGTCCAAGCGACAAAACTCTTCATAAGCGGGCTCAAAAGACCGTATTGAACAGGATATCGCATACATGGCCTTCACTCGGGCGCTTTCATCTGGGTCACTGTTCAGGATGCTCAATAACTTGGGCAAGAACTCTTCCTCCACAACTTTTCCTTGGCAATACGTGTTGTTTTGAGTCAATTCGCCGAGTAAATGGCACGCACCTTGGCGACACAATGGGTGGGGCGATCTTAGACACATTTCGAGGGCTTGGAAGCCGCCCAACTTGTGGAAATTGTTGGCCATATCGATTTGACCCGTCCAATCTTCAGCCGCTCCGAAAGCCAGCTCTTGGTCTGATAGGTCGTCTTCTTGAATTTCGGGATTCAACACCTTCTCTTCACTCAATGTAGCAATGCACAAGGTCAATTGTTGGACCACATCCACACTCGCAGAGTTCAGGAATTCCTTCAACCACTTCATCCGCTCGGGATCCATTTGCTCGTAAGTGCTCGTATTGTCGATGGAGGCATCCTCATTGCGCGTGGTTTCCATGCAGAATTTGAGGAGTCCTTGAAGATCCTTGGGTTGGCGAGCATTGGGGATTCTCTCATCAGACATGACGTTCTGAAACGGGAGATCAGTGTAATCGTTTTAACTTTTGTCTGGAGGCACGAATAAACGGGACAAGATCTGGAAAGTCTCTTTGCATTTCAACCAAGATATCAGAAATCATGTGCACTCGATTTCGAGCGCCCCACGTCAAAGACGTTAAAAGGACGGTCCCTGTGAGTTGCTTGAGGATTTCATTGTCATATTTGACGTGAAGGCCTCGATTGACATGATGTGATGTCATGAGGCAGTTGTTAGGTCGTGACAGGGCCAATCTAAGTTGATTTAACTCATGAATGGAAATACGATCATGGCCATGGACCAATCGCCACAATTGGCACGTCAATGAGAGCGATAAGATGTGGGCTCGATCCAATTCACCAGATTTGGGCGATGACCACGAGCGGCGCAAAACCTTCGGCGTTAATACTATTTTGTCTTGGTGTCGTGCGAAAATGCGATCGAATATCCCAATCCGTAATGGGCGTCGAGCCATGAATCGGCACCAGAAACTGGCTTTGGCCGCTGAAACCGAGGTGAATTGCAAACTAGACACGAGTGAAGTTTGAATGGGCGAAGTGAGATGAGGACTACTTAGAATGGTGGTCAATAAGAATGCGCGATAAGCCTGGGAGGCCTCCGATAGCCGACCTCCAGTCATTGATTGATGGCGGAACTCGGTCTCAAAGCGACGGCGCGAAAGTTTAGCACTGGATGGGATGGAATGGGCTTGAAGAAATCGAGAAAGACCCTGAAGTTCGGCCGGACTGATCAAGGGGTCACGGCCAAGGTCGACAACCTTCAATTTGAGCAAATAGAGCGTGAAACTGGGCGAGCTAACCGAGAGGCGACAATCGGGCCCTCGCGTCAAGTGACTGATTCGAATCCGGGACACCGGTTGATAACCTCGAGCACGGGCCCAAAACGCCCCCATGGGTGGAATGAAAGTGGACAGACTCTTACGATGAAGAGGCCTGATCACCGGCCACACCGGAAGATTTACTCTCAGATTCGGTTTCCGACTCGGACGAGGATGAACTCGCCGAGTCGTTTTTGGCCGGTTTGGCCTTTTTGCCTTTGTTCTTCTTCTTCTTTTTTAACCGCTTTTGGCGTTTTTTGGCCGTGCGAGCCTCTGCCACCAATTCATTAGCCTTGATTTGCTCGTGATAAGCCCGATTGAGCTCTTCGCTTTGTTTCTGTCCTTGAATCACGGCTTGCCGCAGACTTTCTTTGCGGCGAATCTGTCGATAAACGTGGAACTCGCCGGATCCCGCACCCGCACTCGAGCCCATCACATTGTACACGAATTCGGCGGCCTTGTTGGGGTCCTTGACTTTGCGCACTTCGGGGATGAAGGCCGGTTTGGACGGGTCTTGCATCAATTTGGCTAATTTGGCCCGTTGCAAGTCCAAGGCTGTGCGGGCGCCCCGTCGAGCCGTGGGCGGGCTTTCGAGGTCCTCACCATTCGAGGCTGGTCGGGAATCACTCATGGTCACGCAGAACCACTCGTCCGTCAATCACACCACGACGGAAAAACCATCACGTCAACGTCGAAGATGAAGAAATAAAATCTTCTAGAATAAACCGATTCAGTGTGGCGCGGCCATAAAAATGATAAAGAGGATACTCTCGAGTTTTTATTACAACTTTATGGACAAAAACCAACAATGGACAAACAATTGGTAATCGTATAAAATTAGTGAAGTGAAAAGATTAAGCTTTCATAATCAACATACAAGAGCTGAAATTGAATTAAAGATAAATTTCTATGAAGACAATTTTATTCAAAGGAAAACGGTTAAACCTTGATGAAGCAAATTTGGTCAACCTCTAAAAGAGCAACGTCGAGTTTTATTTACTTCAGGGTGGTCAGAATCAGGAGATAAAACGGTGAAAAGATGGGCCTAAAGTGTGTTTATCTAGGAGTTTAGTTAGTTTTAGTTCAAAAAGTGAATTTGAATGTCTTTGCTTGTTAAGTATTGAAAGTTCTAGGTACTTTATGTAGTAATGAGTCTAGTTAAGCGCGATTCAGTTTGGCATTCTCAACACGCTCATTTGATAACCAATCGCAAATGTTAAAATAGGCAGAAAGTTGAAATGACATATTTAGGTATAATAGTTCCCGGAATTCCAATTGCTAAGTTAAAAATATGCCTTCCGGCAATATTCGAGTTTCATTGGCTCAAAAATGTAAATCTAGCATAAAAAGGACGGGTCTTTCAAGAACTTTGTGATCTTTAGTTTAATTTCAGGCTTCTCATCTTTCCCCACTGCGACTGCAACAGCTGACGTCAATTGACCTTGCCCTTTGTTGACGTTTATCGTGCCTAATCATCATCAATGCATTCCTTAGAACTGGATCGGGATTGCATCATCGGGTAAACGAATACGACGCGATTCTCGAAGCCTCTCGACCCAACTTATCCATCCATTCATCCTCACGGACCCAAGTATCGCCCCAAAATCGGGCTCAGGGCCTCATTAATCGTGCAAAGAAGGTCCACACCAGACCTCTTTTTTTTCACAACCCCCGACTGATCATCACAATTGCGTTGTTCATTGACTCCCAAAAGCCACCTCTCTGACTCTGAAGATGGAACTACCCCATGTGGGACAACATTGCGACTGGTCCACTTGTTCGCGCCTCGATTTCCTGCCCTTTCATTGTCATTTGTGCCGTGGCGTGTTCTGCCAAGATCACGGGCCCGTGGACACGCACGCGTGTCCGCAGCGTTATCAGCGCGATGTCAAAGTGCCCGTGTGTCCCTTGTGTCAATTGCCGTGTCCCGTGCGACGCGATTTGGGACACACGCCCGATATGGCCGTGAACGCCCACATCGATCGAGATTGCCGCTCGGATAAGGCCGTGAGTCGGCAACGACGCATCAATAAGGCCGCTTTGGATCCGTTGGTTTGCGTGAAAGTCAAGTGTAAGAAGAAGGAACTGGTTTCGCTCACGTGTGATGAGTGCCGACAACCCGTTTGTTTGACCCATCGACACCCCGAGGTAAGAAAGACCGGGCACGCCCTCAAAGATCGCTCAAATGCTTGAATCGTCGAATCACCCGTATGAAAAGAAACGCAAAACGATTCGATTGGGTGACTTCACTCATATAGACTGATAAGGATATTTAATTTTGTTTGTTATATTTCCTGTAGGATCACGCGTGCCCGGGTTCACGAGCGGGCTTAGCCCAATTGACCGCAGCCGCGGCAAGTCGACGGGCTAATTCGGCCATGAGTGGGATCAAATCTCTGGCCATGGGTCGACCGGCAGTGGCCAATGTCCGGACTACCTCATCGTCGACGCCCGTTCAATCCTCCCATCAACTTAGCGAAGATGAAGCTCTGGCTCGAGCTCTGCATGCTTCGCTCAATGAAGGTGCCCAGAGTGCACCACCCATGGACCAGACCGAACTTGATCGTTTAACGGCCTTGAGTTTGGCCGAGAGTCTCAGTTCTGGTCAAGCCACGTCGAACCCGTCAACCGGTAATGCCGGCCAATCCAAAGGCTGTGCCTTGTCCTAATTCGTACTTTTGCAGATTATCATTCCATGAATCGCTTTAATAAAGTATTCTATCTACCTTATTTATCCTCTGTAACAAGACGTAAGCTGTATTTCTATGACTTGTCTTGAGAAATTCCTTGGTCCTTGTGTAAGCAGGCCAATCAAAAAACCTGTGTTGATGCATGCCTCTTGCTAGTGAAAAGTGATTTGGCCGAATGGCGGTCTTACCTAGACTTAACTGAACACTTCAATTATAACGGTGAAAATATAAAGTAAGCATATATTGAAAATCCCAAGACATTAAAATTGTTTCAGTATTAGTACATTATTAACTCGCTCGGCAGATCTTGGCTGAGTCGTTGTGGGCTTTAGCGCTTGGCTCCAGTCACCTTCACCCATCCATCTTCACCTCCCCCACGATCCTCCCGACGCTCCTCTCGAGGTGGGGGGTCCTTTCTTCTGATATCCCTGCGATCATCGCCAGCTTCGACTCGTGAAGGGCCACGAGCGTCCCCTCTTGGGCGATCACTCGCTCGGTCGGGACCTCCACTTCGCCAATCACTGGCATCATCGGCTTTCCGGAAGCCTCCTCGAGCTCCCCCACGCATGTCACCATCACGCGGGCCACGTCCAGGAAGACCACGATCACCGCGACGAATGTCACCGCCACGGTCTCGTATATCGTCTCGCCTATCATCTCCTCGAAGTGAGCCTCGATCTCGGCGATCATCTCGCGGTCCTCGATCTCCACGACGGTCGTCCCGACGATCATCTCGTGGTCCAGCATCCCGCCAACTTCCACCGGCTGGTTCACGGCGATCATTAGCATCGCTTTTCTTCGTCCATTCCTCGTCCTTCTGCATCTCACGCTCCTTCCATTTGGAAGACCCTCCTCCAGGTGCTCTCCATGGCCCACTGCTAGGCCCCCCAGCCCGATCCATGGGTCTTCGGTCATCTCGCATATCCCGGCGATCAAATGGCCGTTCCTCACGGTCACGCATGTCGCGTCGATCAGGGTGGCGATCATCGCGGCGATCATCACGCAAGTCAC
This sequence comes from Tigriopus japonicus, assembly GCA_010645155.1. Taxonomy (NCBI): domain Eukaryota; kingdom Metazoa; phylum Arthropoda; class Copepoda; order Harpacticoida; family Harpacticidae; genus Tigriopus; species Tigriopus japonicus. Next base: position 2,646,652 of record CM021320.1, on the reverse strand, counting down.
GTCGATCTAATTGACGATCATCACGTAGGTCACGTCGATCCAATTGGCGATCATCGCGCAGGTCACGTCGATCCAATTGGCGGTCCTCTCGTGGAGGTCGATCATCGCCCCGCCCACCTCGGAATGGAGGGGCTCTCTCGTCCCTTGGTGGGTTATCCTTGGCACGCCAGTCGCTTTCCTCGCGGGGATTGGCTCGGGCTGGTGGGGCTCGCGCCAAAGCCGCTTGGCGTTCAGCTTGCAATTTCTCTTCGATTTCCTTCTCACGTTGTCTTTTCTTCTCCTCAATGGCGTCCATGTGCTCTTTCCGCTTCCGATACTCCTCCTCTTCCTTCATTCTTCGCTCGGTTTCAAGTCGAGCTTCCTCTTCTCGCTTTCGTTTCATGGCCTCGTCCTTTTTGCGCTGAGCTTCCTCCTCCTTTCGTTTGATCCATTGGTTGCGTCGATCCTCTTTTCTTTGGCGTTTCCGGTCGGCCAACCGTTTCACCCGCTCCTGCTCAACCCTCTTGTTGAAATCGGACAATTTCTTGTCAAATGCGGCCTTCCGCTCTCTTAACAAGTTTTGCAGATAAGTATCCTTATCTTGGGCCATGCGACCCAATCGCTTCTTGGCCAAAACGGCTTCTTCGCGTTCTTTGATGGCGTTGGCAATTCGCTCCTTTTCTTGGGCCTTCCAATAGACCTTGTCTTGCTCGATGTCATCTTCGAAGGCCTTTTCGAGCAACGGGATCTCCACCAGGCGCTTGGCACGCTCCAAATGATCCACTTTTTTCTCCTGATTCTTCAAGCGATTGGCCAGTTCACGCTTTTCTTTCTCAAGCTCCTCTACTTGCCGAGCCATAATCTGATCAGTATCCAACTCGGCAATCTCCTTTTCGTCCATTTGCTTCAGGATTTTCTGACCGATGTCGGTCTGCTTGAATTGTTGGATCTTTTCGGTAAGATGATTTTGCTTGATTTGTTGCAACATCTCTTGCTCCTTTCGCTGTTGGCGTTGCTCCTTTTCAGCCAAGAGGCGTTCTTCCTCGAGCTTTTGTTGCTCTCGCAACTGTTGATCTATCTTCTTTTGCTCCATGACATCTCGTTCGATGTTCATTTTCTCGAGATCTTCCTTGAGGGCCTCGATGATCTTCTGGCGATTTAGGATCTTCTGATGGTCTCGCTGTTTGGAATTGTTGTAGGCCTCCACAATCTTCATACGAATGGCATTGTTCTCCTCTTTGGACTTGTCCGGATTGATGGTTCGCAGACTCTTGTTCAACACCTCGTACATCTTCATGAGTTGGGTTCGAATCTGTTCCGAAGGCATATCCTGGAGGTGGGGTCCTTCAGCCATGGTGTAAGACTGAGCCTCGGCCAATTCCGTACCGAAATGAACGGTGCGGGTGCGATGATCCATGCGGATCTGCATGTCATTATGACGCACACAATCCACAATCACCCTTTCGAGAGTAAAGGCGTCGGCAAAGGGAGCCAATTCCAAGAGACGGCTGAAGCAAATGCTCTGGTACACCTGAGAGACCTGGTTCAAGAGGCGCACAAGAGTCATGTCCTTCAAAGGAGGGATGTATTGGACCAAGGCCAACTTATCATCACACTCCTCCACGAACTTGACGGCGGTCTGAATCCTTTGGCAAAGTCGAAGGGGATGGAAATCGACTTCCAGCCATTGGTAAAGGTCTCGAATTTGTGGCATGGCGGTTTGGACCACGCTGAAACGAGATGCGTCCTTCAGCAAACTCTGACGAGTCGGGGCTTGTTGCAGACTCAAGAGCACGGCCAAGCGAGCCATCTTTTCCTGAGGTGTCCGGTCGGTCTCGATGAAGGTCTCAAATTCAGGATGTTGAGAGGGAATCGGAACAGCCAGGATCGCGATCAACACGCGTGAGGCCATCTTCGACAATTCCTCGGCCGAAATGTTCTTCTTCATGTCTCGAATCAATTGGAAGTGCTTAAAGATGGCGGCGGCATGGAAGAGAAGATTGCCAGACTTCCAGAACACCAAGGCCAACTTTTGGTAGTAGTTGGCCATCATCTTGGGCGAGAACACCTTCTTGGACATGGTCATTAATCCGTGAATATCTTCCACGGCTTTGTAGGCCTCCTGCCACAATTCCATTTGAATGGCCGAGTCCAATTGAACCAGGCGTGTGTTCAAGTTCATCTCCTGCGTCTCGGGGCTGCTCAAGTTGATGCTTCCCGAAGATTGAGGCTGCTTGAAAATCAGATCCATGTGATTGCGCAACTTGTCGCACAACTTACGGAATTCGGTCTTCCGTTGGTATTTCAGACAGAAATGAAAGGCTTGTTGCGCGATATCATGATAGAGTCGCTCCACACGCGAGTTCGTGCGGAGGAGCTCCAAACATTGGCAATAAGACTCCCACAAGAACTTAACCCACGGCATGAGGATGGTACGATCCGATCGCTCTTGGGCACCTTCAACACTGACCGCACTCAACATGATCATCTCAGGGGTAGCCAAGTTCTCGAGGTCGTCGACTTCTTGCACGGAATCGTGCGACTTTTGGCGCGCCTCATCAGTGCGCTTTTCGGCCAAGTTCAGGTAGCCTTGAACGACGTCGGCCAAAGAGGCCACATTGGTGGACTGGCACAGGTTTCGGTATTGGTAGAGTCCTTCCTTGGCCACATGGGACTTGCGCAGATCCACGCACAACTCGAGGTACTTGCACATAATCTGCTCGATGAGCTTCTCCGAATAGGTGTTGTTGCGCTTGCGAGACTTGATGACATCGTACAAGGTCTCCAAGGCACGGCTCGGTTTGCCTAGAAAAGTATTTAGAGTTATAATTACTAAAATCAGCAAAAAGTACAAAATTAAATTTCAGGATTGGTTGACTAATTTGGGCAGTTCTAATTTTCCTCTTTCACATCTCATGAACAAACTTGTAATAATAAATAAAATATATCTAGGATTTGAATGAAAATCAAACATGCTCGGTTGGTGTTGAAAAGAAGCATGTAGGACCCTGCACTGCAACGCCAATTATGAGTAAGAGCTTCAAAAACACCACTAAGTCTTGTTACGTTTGAACACAGCAACCACTTTCATCCCTGAGTTGTGAATTTGGTGCTGGAATTCCTAAATCTTTTTTAGGCTTTTAAAGGGCTTTTAAAGGAGTCTTTGTAATGACTCGTAGGGCTCGAATCGATTTTCCCCTTAATTGGGAAAGAATGGTCGTTGAAAAAAGGCAATTGCCAATGAATCGAATTATCAAAGAAAAACACATTCAGCTTATGTAAAACATACATGTCAAAAGAATAAAAATTTATATTCGATCATTGGTTCAAGAAGATATTGAAAGACTGAAATCCGTCCACCGTGGCCAGATAGTACAAGTCTACGTTTTACTTTAAAACGCTCGTCAGTCCCTTTAAGGTATGGTAAACAAAATGCTAAGAATTCTTTCACCAAATTTTAAGTTCAAGATCATATCAATTCGTACATTTGGCTCTTAAAGTACTATTTTGGTCTAAAAGACTTGTGGGACTCGAGTTCGAGTCATTTGCTCAGAGCCCAACTCTTGACTTTCGAGTCATTGAAAGAGCGACTCGTTCACCAGCAATAGCTCTCTTAAACTTCTTAGGGAATCTGAGGCCGCTCTATTGTACCAATGAGGTCACAACGATACGAGTAGTCAATAACGACCATAGACCGTGAGACTCGTAGCCAAGCGCGAAATTCTTACACGCGCAATTATTCCCCCCAAATTGCTATTGGCAGTTGGTCCGAAATACTAGATATTAACCAAACTCTGGCTAAGAGTTTAATGTGCAGGGCGGGCCAGTCATAGAAGGTTTCAAAGATGACCTTTTTCACAACAACCCCAAAATCTCGGCTACGATGTGTAGCTCCGGTTCAAGCAGGGGCGGTCGATATCTCAGTAGTGGACGTGCTCGAAGAATTGCTCTTTTGGACAACCAAGGGTACACTTACATTTGTCTTCTTTGCCATGGTCTAAAGCCAAAATTATTAGCTTGTTACCTAGTAAATTGAGATTTTCTGGAAATTGGACTAAAATGAAGATTCAGAGGTCTGTGTAGTCCAATGAAGTGAGTGGTCTCGCTTGGCCCAAAGTCACGTCCATCCAAGCCTTGGTCTGAGAGGGTTAGACCAAGAGAGGGTTAGTTCCGCCCAAATTGGGCGGAAACTGTTCCAGGCCGCCAAGTCACGAATCAGCCGAGACACACGGACTTCGTTGTACTTACCCACATTGATGAACTCTTCAGCTTTGCTGATGGCATTTTCCGGTCTTTGATAGTAGGGAGCCATTTCGGGATGGCAAAAACGTCGAAGCCCGGGCTGCGAAGAATATCGTCTCTAGCCGGGGTCCTCCCAACTGGTGCAAGTTGAAGTTCGGCTTTCGGCTTTCGGCTTTCGGCTAAGCACGCTGTCAATGGCCACCAACTTACACACATCCAAACAGACACGAAACTCAGGCTGACTGTATTCAGATTAAGCAATCGAATATGAGCTGTATAGATTGAAGAGATGACTTGAGATCATTGGATACTACATGGAGTAACACCAACGACATGCATTTTCTCATCATGATATCCGTCATGGGTTTTGGTTTTGTGGCAAAACCCGAAGTATTGGGTTTGTCAAAGAGGCGAGCGATATGCTTATGGTAACCCTGACATCAGCTTACGGACATGCCCCAGAAGTGACCAGATGAGACCAGAATATGACGCCCATTTTAAACCTCAGAATCCTGAGACTTTAGAGGATTTTCAGTTTCCTGGTTTGTTCTACCGACCAATGCCATTGATATCCGAAATAGTTCGAAGGTCGTCGGCGTTTCAAACTCTCTAGATTATTTTGAGTCCGGTTTTCCGTCAACGGGTCACTGAGAATGACTGGGTTGGAAGGAAATGGAAGTCAGTGTCAGACGGCCAATCCCTTTCAGGCTGTACCGGCTGTGACTACAATAAGCTAATATTTTTTACACTAGGGCGTCTCTAATATTTTTGTCCGACGTCCACTTCCACCAAACCATAGGCCGTTTTCTTCTAATTTTTAGCCGTTAGTCTAAATTGATTAATGACCCTGTTGTTTGATCCTTCGAGTTGACCAAAAGGCCGTTGAAAATAGGGCCGCGAAAGTGATTTCCAAATATTTTAGAACAACATTGCTTTTAGTAATGTAATAGTAAAGTTTAGTCAAAGTAGATTTTCAAATATTTGTTTTTAAGGGTGTCTTAAGCAACATTATAGACTTTTTGCCCTTGAACTATGTAACCGAATTCAAATAATTGTTTTGCATTCACAGAACAAAAGTTTTTGGAATGGGGGATGCAGGGGGAGGTTTGAGTGATCTCTTCAAAAATCTTATCGCGGGCGGATGAAAGAAGAGAAAAGGCTTGTTTGGCAACAGTGGGTGGCTCGTGAGAATTTGGGCAGTTTAAGGGTTTTCGCAATTTACAGACCGCCCTTGCGAATTAGAGGCCATGAAAAATGTCGAATTGCAAGTTTGAACACCTTTGGTTAGGATTTTGGAAAAAAATGCACACTTTATTTGCTCGTTCTTGCACGAGAAAATTCTCAACAAAAGGCCACTTTTTTGGGTAAGTACAAGTGTAGGTGATGTGATAAGCACTGATTTGTATTGAAAAGCTCCAAAACCATCATGGTATCAAACAAAATGCCGTTTTTTGTACGTGTTTCTCTTCAATATCAAAGGTCTTTTTTAAGTGCTTGCCAATTTTTTATCAAAAGAATAATTTTGCAAATTCTTACAAAACCGAGAGTCAAAATGTCCAAACTGGCAATTCGACAATTTTTGTAGCATCTAAGTCATAAGGGCGGTCTGTAAAACGCAAAAACCCTTGCACTGACCAAAATCTTACATTGACGAACAAGCCTTTTCTCTTCTTTCATCCGCCCGCGATAAGATTTTTGAAGAGATCACTCAAACCTCCCCCTGCACGGCTAAACAAACCGTGCTAGGAAACCTAATGGCACACCTTTTTTACTCTTTTTAAGTCTGTCAAAGTCAGGTCTCTAGATGAAAAGTTATTTTCCTAAAAACCTTGTAGATTCGCTAATTTTAGAAAACTTGTCAAGAAACTTTTTAGAGTTTACTTAGATACTTATAAGATGGAATAAATTGGAGATTGTTGTCAGGTGTAGTTATTTAAATTTGACTGGTCCATTTTGACTGGTCCATTTTTGACCAAAAAACGGAAATTCACGGGGTATAGAGAAACTCAAATTCCTAATGAAATAATGTGGATTTTCGATCTCATTAAATGTATACTTTTGAATCAGGAAAGGGACATGTTGGTATTTGTTGCGTTTAAATTATAAATTTTGGGAAATTCGAAATAATTTTAAAAAAAAGATAGCCTTTCATCCAGTTTGAGCCTGGCCCATTGAAAAATAACAAGCCCAAAATCCAAAGACACATTTGGTCAGTGGATTTCCGAAATGAAAGTTAACAGATAGAATAAGCACAGTGAGAAAAAGGTTGTTGATTTTGTTTGTGCTCCGTAGTGTTGCGCCGCCCTTTTCTGGTGATTCTGTTCTTTCCTGTTCTGCGCTCGATCAAATATTTCAAACGGTCAGTTGCTCCGCAACAAACGATCGAGAATGAGATGCGATCGTAGAATTTTAGTGAAGCAATGAGACACCAGAGGCCACGACGGTGCTACGGGGTAGACAAACAGGCCCAGCTGATGTTTAATGAGCTTGCCTAATTATTTCCCCAAGTTTCTGTAGTTAAGATTGCATGAACAAGGAAGAATTTTTATATTGTTGGTAAAATTAGAGGTCCAAGAGAGAATGTTGGGAGTCAAAAACTACGCTATCGTCAGTCATTTTTGAGAAAATCGTTGTTTTTCCCTCGGATGAGTGTAATCGAACGAATTCAGCTGGAGATTCTGGGGCCAAAATGGCTAGGGATGCGCCAGAGTCGAGACTCACCCTCCATAAAACTCAATCAAAATTCGTGAGCCCAATTCGTTTCCTTCATTTTGACAATCAATTGAAGTAAGAATTTTTTTCCCACGTGGCAAACTAAAACTACGAAAAATGTTTGAACCTAGTTCTGACCCATCCCTAGTCATTTTGGCCCCAGGATCCCCAGCTGAATTCGTTCGATGACACTCATCCATTCGAGCGCAGAGATCTCTCAAGAACAAATTCTTCGTGCACTTGTCTGATGCATCAGAATAATGCAAATTTATTCCTCTCCTTCCAACGATCATCCAACCCTCCACAGGTCTCTAAAAAATTCAAATCCTCTCCTAGCACTCAAGTAAATCTAAGTAATTTCAAAAGGGGTAAAGTATACTTTTATTAAATTTGACTCTTTATAGAAAAACGGGGCGAAGACGACAAGATGGTATTTAACAATATACTGGGACCAAATTTTGTAGTTGAAAACATTCATTTTCGGTCATTATCATCATGCTTGACGGGTTCTGACAAGAAGGAATCCTCGAAGAGATGGCGCTCTTATTGGTATGGTCGATGGTTGCTTTTTCACTTGCCCAGGACGTCGAACAAGATATCTTTCGTGCTCTGGGAGAGCTGATCGGGGAATTGGATATCGAACTTCACGACGAGATCGCCCTTTCTCGAAGGTTCCTTAGGGAATGGCAGTCCATAGCCTTGAAGACGTTTCACGGTGGTGGGCTTGATGATTTCGCCCTGACAGTTCACTCCCATAGTCTTTCCCTCCAGAGTCGGCACTTGGATCACGCTACCGCAGAGGGCATCGCGCAATGGGATGGAACACCGATACACGAGATTAGATCCGTCTCGCGTAAAGAACTTGTGTGGCTTGTCCCGGATGATAAAGGCGATGTCGGCGGGGATTTTACCCGGAACTTGATCACCTTCGCGCGCAAACGTAATCTTGGTGCCGGCTTTCCAGCCGGGCTTGACATTGATGGTGAGCACCTTTTCTTCGACCTTGGAGCTCCCCGTTTGATCGTAGACTCGGCGACTGATCTTCATCTTCTTATCCACACCTTTGGCGATATCTTCCAAGGGGATTTGGATCTCCTTCTCAATGGTGGCATCTTGAACGCGTTGCTCTTTCGAACCCCGGGAATTGGAGAAGGTTTGCGATCGGAATGGAGCGTGTCCTCCGCCCGATCGACCTCCGCCCAATCCTCCTCCATTCAGCAGAGACTCAAGATCAATGTCCATTCCATCCACGCCACTTCCGTGCAGACCTCCCATTCCCTGTCCCATGGAACCGGTTCCACTGGAGAAAAATGATTCGAAAGGATTGGACGTGCCAAAGAATTGGGCAAATGTGGCTCGTGGGTCGCCGTGATACGAGTATGAGAAACTGCCCGACGGGTCAAACTGAGTGGATCCGCCTCCGGAACCTTGAGAACCGCCCATACCGCCCTTCAGTCCTTCTTCGCCCAACTGATCGTAGATTTGTCGTTTGCGCGAATCCGATAAGACATCGTAAGCTTCGCCGATTTCCTTGAATTTTTCCTCGGCTCCGGGTGTTTTGTTCTTGTCCGGATGATATTTGAGGGCTAACTTCCGATAGGCCTTCTTAAGCTCGTCTTCATTGGCGCCTTTGGCCACGCCTAAGATCTTGTAGTAGTCCTTGCCCATGATGCGATGTGTGTGAATTTGTAACGCTGATTTGTTGTGTTCTATCTAATGATCACTAAGACAAGTTCACTATTTCAATGTTCTATTTAATCTGAGGCTTGTTTCGCTCTTGGGAGACAAGATGGTGAGACGTCGTACAACTTATTGGCAGACAGTGTTGCCGTACATACGTGCCAGCGAGCAATGACGAAGACGTCGTCGACGACGAAGAGTATGGACTCGAGGGAACCAGAAGTTTCTAGACTCACGAGGATCCACGGACGGAGCTGTCAAAACACAGCAGCGTTGCCCGGCTTCTCATGGCGATACTGCCACCTTTACCATCCTTTACCATCAAATACCGCCATTTGGGACTGTTGGTCACAATAGTAGAATTTCCACTTGCAAAAATTATCTCGTTTTATTTTTTCGAGGTAATGTTTGCGTCATAACGCCAAGTTTTGCCCTCTTTCTTTGTTGTCAGGATTTTACGGGCTTTTGGCAATGAGCTCTACCTTGAGGCAACGTTTGAAATTAGGCGTACACGTAGTTCTCGCTACTGATGTGTTTCGAGCCGATTTCCCGAGTTTCGAGCTCACCCGAGCCGAGTTAAAACGAGCCGAGCTTTCCCGAGCCCCCGAGTTAAACCGAGTTAAAAACGAGCCGGAAGTAGGCCCATGATCTTAAAGAGCTAAATACCTTAGAGGGTATATGAGGAATCTCCACCCGATATCTTTAGCTTCCAACACCATTTAGACATTCTGTATGCCCTGAATGAGATAAATTTCTTTCCTAAAATTATTCCAACACTGAATTTCTTTGGTTTGAGTGCAGCTTGTTACAATTTTGATGTCAACTTTTTGTCGGTCTTTAGATGCTCTAGCAATAAACTCTTTGCCATGAATTTCATGAAATCACAGCGTGACTGAAAGTTTTTCCAAATGGGGATTTGAACGAATGAGATTATGCAAAACAAAAGATCACCGCATTGGAATTGACTTTCCAGCAAATAGCTCTTTACAAAGGGATGCTCCAAATTTTCAAAGGAAAGCCTAAAGTTGCCTTCAGATTAAGAACACGTCACCGCTACTTTTTGTAGTTATGAACTTCTCGGTTCACACTCGAGACAACAAAACGCACTGTTGACCTAGTGTTAAGACGAACTCGTAAAATTTTGCACTCGTGCCATTCATCTGAGTGGCTATTTCGGTGAAATGTCATTCAAAAATGTTTTAAGATAATTCTGTTAAAAACGGTTTGCAAAAGATGTTGGACAGGAATTGCCAATATTTAGAAAAACATCTAAAATCTGAAATCAGAATGCTTTACAACCTTTCAAAGCAATGTTTAGAATCTTGGAGCATGAGTCTAGGCAATAAAACTTTGCAAATATTCTTTGGTACTGGTTATTAATTAACGACATTTTTGGTTAAAAAGCCATTAACTTTGGCCATTTGCCACCAAATCAATCATTGTCTTATGAAATTACATTAATTTGGTATGTTTGCAGTTCCATTAAACAGAAGACATAAAATACAAAAAAAACACTAGAGTAGGAATAAAGTAAATAAAAGTGAGTAATAATAGTGCCTCTTTGGGTAATATTGACATTTTACACCACTTTTTAAAAGAGAATTCTAATTTTGAAATTGCATTTATACTTATCATTAGGCAGGGAGTTTTGATGAATAGAATTACAAAATTAGATGATAAATGACGAATAAATTTGCCTAATTAGACGATAAAATACGGTGAAAATTGCATGATTAGACAAAAAAAGACAAATAAAAGCTATCATTAGATGAAAATTAAGTGACTTGTCGAACGTAAAAAATGGAACTAATTTAGTAGAAAGACAAATGAAACTGACTTACACGTAAAGTTTGAATAAATTTGCAAAATGCAACTTGCACCAAAAATTGCAACTTTCAGCCGAATTCAGCAGAATTAGCAACTTCTTGATTTTTTCACCACAAACAGTATCTTTTGGCATGTTTTGCCTCGATCACCGAAATTCTGCTCGATTTTGCGTGAAATATAAAGTTTACACATACCTTTCTGGAACATTTTTAAAACATTGATGCTTTGCAAAATTTTGGAATAGTTTGTGTAAGGCGAAACTGTGTTCATAAGGAAGCCAAAGGTTAAAGAAAAGACAAACCGAAGACTTCAAACAGTCGCCGAACATTGAGCCAAAAATTGGCCAAATTTGACATTCATATTTTAAAAGTGACATTTTTAGGCCAAAAATAGCACTTTTTTTTAGCAACTTTTGACAAATTGGGTGTAACTTTTAACGATTTTTTAGCAACTTTAGGGCTAAAAACTGCAACTTAAACCGAGCCCTACTTACAAGACACAAGACGAATTTGAATTAAGAAGAATTAATAGCCAGTGAAACAAAAAAGACGGTTAAAATTGCTACCCACATTGAAAACAAAATACATGTCCCTGTTGATGGGAAAAATCTGACTGCTTGTGCAGGGAGCCTAGAACAAGGAAAAGACATGGAATTGTTGGTCCTGCAAAGTTAAGCCATTGATTTAAGTCTACAGATCACTCAAAAGTTGATTATTCATTCTTTTACCCATTCCAAAAGCATAAAATTTAATCATATGAAACCATTTGGCATTCAAAAATGTATTTGAGCTTTAGTTTGTTGTATTTTAGGCAAAACAATCAGGCACAAGTTCAGTTTTGCACGAGTGTAGGTTAAATAAAATATCACATTCTTCCCAATATTTGCCAATTTTCATCATAAAAGATAAGAAAATCTAGAATCTTAGACCCCATTAGACTGAACATGAATGAGGGAAAGTATTGAAGTAATTTATAACTATTATTATCAGTCAATATATGAGCTAGTTAATGTTATAATTAATTAAGAACACTTTCAAAATTTGTGTGAAAGAAATGGTCAGTAGTACATAAATCAGTAAAAAATCAAGAGTTCACAAATAACTCTTTTTAAGGGACGTTCCAGTAAGGCTGAGCTATATCCAAAATCAGATTTGAAATATTTTCAAAATTTCATATTTCAATACTTGCAAAAGTGAGAAAATATCCAATATGTATTTTCTTCAAAAGCCCAAAATATTTGGAAGATTTTTTTTGACATGGCCATTATTTGGTATTTTTGTCTATGTGCACCGATTTTCCATATTTGTTTCTGGTAATTTGATGCATTTCGTCGTTTTTGGAGGCAAACTTGTTTAAACAGTACAATTTTTTTATGTTTCCTTAATAGATGGCGCAGTTTTTTTCCTATATCACAGTGATTTTGGTTGTGAATGTCTAATCTTAGTACAAGTGTCATTTTGTAGAGATTTTTGTATTTTGGGTTCAATTTGGGTAAGCTCTACATTCATTTTTCCTCAATTTTGCCCGCATTATTTTTTTTGACCACAAAATTCATAATTATATTGACTATTTACTTGGAAAAACCAAAATATTTAAAAGATGGAGGAAAAGTGGAGAAATATTTATAAAATATTTTTTTATTTAAAAAAAAGTTCTTTCCGGGCCCTAGTCATTATGGATTTTGTTTTGGATCGACTATGTTTATGATATTTAGAGTCGAAAGAATGATAAATTATTGCCGTGAAGGTTTTCCCAGTTCTGAAAGTGTGTTTTTGCTTTTTGTGTCACTTGCTTCTGCTTTTCAAACACAACTGATGACTTGAGAATATACTTGAGAGGCATTAATTCAAGTCCATTCAATGTCATTTGGCCAATTCTTGATGGCTTGCATTACCTCTTTTGATACATCTCTTAAAGGTTTTGTGAAAAGAACACCAACAATCTTGTTGGCACAATTGTTGGCAAAATCTGTATTACGTGGCGAAAGAAATTGTTTTTGAAATATCGAATTGAAAGTTTCAAGTAAGAAAAATTGAAAGAAAAAAGATTTTTTTTTTGATAGCACATCATAATTTTTTTGGTTTATTTCATCTCATGACTTACATTTTTCCTGATTTGTTCATAACTAATATAAATCTTTCAATTACTAATTGTTAGACGGCACATCGTATATTTGAATCAAATGATTTATACGTTTTGAAAAATTGCAAAATCTTGTTTGCCTTCTGCTGCAAAAGAGGAATCAATTTTTGGCTTGTAGTTTTTCTGCGACTCATTCAACTCATCTGATTCTGAATTCGTGTAACCACTACATCGTGACAACAATTCACTCAAGAGAAGCAAAAGGGTCAACAAAAATACTTCAACTTTAACTTGGCAAGATTATTAGTCTGTTTCAACCAATTCAACAACCTTCAAGGGCATTTGTTGGAACCCGGTCCCGTCCAAGCATTATTTTTTAAGACTTCGTGGTGGAAAAGAGTGTGTTCCCGTTCTGGATTAGATCTCTTCGATCAACCATCCCTATGTAGTAACATAAGAGACATTAGCGACAACAATTTGACATATATTTCAGGAACATAAAAATCAAATTAATTTGGGGGGGAGTTTGTCATTAAGAAATGATATGATGTTATGAAGTTGTCCATAGTTCTACTTGGCTTCACCTCTTAGGACATTCATAACTGGATGTTGTAACAATTGAATTCTTTGACTGCATTTTTTGCCTCGGCTTTGTATGACATGGCTCACAAAACAGAAAGAAAATTATGGGAAGAGAGGCAAAGAATAAGACCGCCATTATCTTGAAATCATCTTCCATTGCATTGGATTTAGGTGGTCAGTCCTAGTTCCACGGGCTTTCTCTCATGTCACCTTTTCAGTCAGGTTTTTAAATGATATTCTCTATTGCGAGGCCATGCCTTTTTGCCGTCAAAAACATTTTCGAGTAGTATCTAATCCGTCATGGTGGACACACTGCATGAGGCCATGCACATCTTGAGAGCACATTTTTGGACTTTTTCATAGATATTTCGAACAAAATGAAGATTTCAGGCTGTGCTTCATGAAGAACATGTTCAGTGATGGATCTGATTTTCTTTATCATTCTGCACAAATGACAAGCCATTTTGACGTTTGCACATTGTCCCTTTGTTTGATAGGGTTCCAGCCAATTTGCTCCCTTCTTGACCCATGCTGTGGTTGATTAACTTCCTCATAAATGGGTTGGTCAGGAACTGGTTGCCGACCCATGTGATAGCAGTACTAAGAGTTTTTTTCAAAGAATGAGGACTGATTTATTTCGAATAGAAGGTCCCTGAATAACTGATATTCCGCTATAACGACGGTTGTGGTCCCAAATCTCTAAATCAACGATAATCTTACAAGACAGGATGGACTATTGGGCACTGTTTACAATGTTTGCAATTTCAGGGTCATCGTTTGGCATTCTTAAACCGCAAACTGTCCCAAATAGGCCACATTGTATTTTTCTTAGAAAGGTATGACACAATTGACCATTCATCACTTTGCACTTTGCAATTGTAAGTTCCATCCCAAAAACCAACAAGACCAGAAATTAAAGAAATTGGATCTAGCACACCCAATGGTACATGTCCAAGGTAACCGTTGTCCCGAAATCTTGTACAAGGAACTTTTGTTTTCAAGAGCGAATATTATTGGTCCCATTATCGGTCCTGAAGTGTCCATTGATCCGACATCAACTGATGATTATTCTACCGCCAAAACAACATCATTTTTGTCACCCAACCTATCTTGCCGTTCCGACGTGATCATTCTTGTGGCAATTAGTGTTTACACGTCTCACCGGTCTCACCACCTTCTGTAAGAATATCTATGTCCAGAATGATATCCATAACATCAAGTTGAGACTCAAGTTGCGTTTTAGTATTATTCCTAATTCATTTTTCCTTGTCAAATTGGAGGCAAAGTTCCGTCCTGATCTTTTCTTCTGTTGGTGCAAAACTAATCAATTTCCAGGCCTTCTCATTTTTCCTGTTAAAACGAAAACAATAACAAGGTATTGGGTGACGGAAATATTTTACTTCACTATAAGAAGAAATAAGGTGGATCAATTGATGAAGAATGTCGTCCAAATGTCAAGACATATCACTATCTATTACACCAGAGAATCTTCATTCAAACATCCACTTTCAATACTTGGATATGCTAAAGCTATTTTTTAATTAACTTTACCTTATTGTCACCCTTATATGTCCGAGACAAAACATCGAGCTAGGTATGCCATTATGGCGCGTCTAAAATTTGAAAATGGGCCTAAATATATTTAATAATGATTATTGCAGGTAATATCTTTGATACGCATTTGATAATGCTGATTATGAACAAATCAAAACAAAATTACAAGTTTGAATCTTAAGTTCCACTCATTTGAGGTTAGAGGCCTACAATCCTTGGCGTAAAACTGCGTTAAAATCTGGCATTGCTGACTAGGCCTGAACTGAGCTCGAAATTTACCGAGCAAGCCCGAGCAACCCGAGTTCTCCGTAAAACCGAACTAAACTCGCGAGTTTCGAGTTTTTCGCAACTCGGAACACATCAGTAGTTCTCGCTGAGTTTCCAACTGGACGAGAGGGCAAGCCACAGACCTGTGGGGCTAGCTGGCAGGAGTCATTTTTCAGCGACGATGTGTGTAGATTTTGCCAGAGTATGCGAGATTGAGCAGGCCTTTCTGCCTTGAGATACGCAATCGTTCCAGTTCAGGCCGAGCGGCGACGAGGAAGGTTCTCGATTCAAGTTGACGATGACGACGACCATGAGGACGGCAAGCAGTGCTACTTGATTGTCTTTAGCGTACCAATATTTCGAATTTGAATTTTTGAAGTGTTTCCATTTCGATTGTAGTTTCAATTTTTTGTTTAAAAAGCTTCCCGCAACTAAAGACAGGGAAAGAAGCGTCAACTAGGTCAAGTTGTTAGTCTTTTTTGAAGCTTCAAATGTTTGCCGCTGTTGTCGCCACCATAAAACTAGGAAGTTCAAGTTTAAAAAGAATTCGATTTTGCGATCAGTTTAAGTAAATCATGCCAGTAGAGGATTTCAAAGAAAACGAGCTGTTTTGTTACCTAGATGGCTGGCACATAATTTAACACATCCTGAACACATCCTGCTGTAGAGATGTATTTAGAACCAGGAGTGCTGCCAGTTTTGTCTCGGAAGTTTATCGCTGTTAAAAAGAGCAGGTTGTATTGAACTTTCTGAAAAGACCTAAACTGGGACCAATTTGGCAACACTCGAACTAGTTCGATTTCGAGTTTCATTGATAACTATAAAAATGGATTGCGTGTTGAAAAGTTTAGTTGTGGTCAGATTTTTGACCCTAAAAACCAAAATGGCAAAACTCTGCCTAAAAAACAAAATGGCAAAACCCTGCCAAAAACCAAAATGGCAAAACTCTACCAAAAATCCAACTGATCAAATCAGTAACCTGCTAGGATGCCTTCCCTTGTGGCTCGTGCTCATTGAGTTCTATTAATACTAGAGGGAGTGTAAGCCTAAAAATGTGTCTCAGATTGCTAACTCAGGTTGAGCGGACAAAAGTGCGGGAACATTTGATATGTGTGACCAGGCAAATGTCAGCCTTGCAATTAATGAATCAAGTGTGGAATTGAGTAATGTTTTGGGGTCATTATTTGTTCTTTTTTTCAGGTTTTGTTCTTTGATTTTTTTTAACTTGCTTTTTATTTCGAATCCAAACTCAAACAGAACATTTTTTTTTTTTTGCCAATTTCATGGATTCTTCTTTTTTCATATTAGATGTGTCACTCTTTTTATGTACTTCTCTCTCGCTCTCACCCCGTCTAAAAATTACCAATAAAAGTGTGACCTAGCAATATCTTATTTGTCCTTTGTCCGCAATCAACCATCCATTAATGTTGTCGGCCACCTCAAATCCAAGGTGCTTCCCTTCACCATGTGGCTAGCTTGAATAATTTCCATTTTGTTATTTAGATAGGTGATGAAGCTGTTGAAAAGATCTCCTGGCTTGTCTCATTTTATCTTCCAAAGGAAGTATCTCATTAAAATCAGAATTGTATTAATTGGATGAGAAGGTGGAACACTAGAATAGTGAAAGAGCGCTTGGATTCTCTTCATTTTAAAGTTGATGCCAAAGTGATGCCCAATGAGTTTTTCTACCTTCAGATGGAATCTCTTCATGACATAACATTCGAAGAGATGATGTATTAAGGTTCCATTTTCTTCACCGCAGAAGTCACATGTTGGGTCAGTGATTGGCTTTGGGGGGTCTGGTTTACACACCTTTTTGGACTCTTGCGTTTTTTTTTACAAAATACTTGCGCTTTTTAGGCCCAAGTAAAAGTAACGCATTTTTGTTGCTCATTCAATTCAGAATCATTAAAAATAATATAAGATGCCACTATTCAGAGGTACGAAAACAATGTGTTTTTTTTTCTTTTACATACAAATCTGCAATATTTCAGTCTGAAACAAATTTTTGAGTTTTCAAAAGCAAAACTCATTGGCAAAATGAGCAACCCATAAAACTTTGATGAAATTTTTGTACTTTAATTAAATTGTGGAGGTTACCAAATTCTAGAAATTCCTAAAAAGTTTTGTAATTTTCCAAAAGTAACAAACCCTGCATCCGTAAAAACTGGAAAAAGCAGACAAGGTTAAAAAATATAATCATGACAATAATTCACTTTTTATAAAGAATAAAGTTGTGCCCATAAAGAATAAAGTTATGTGTCTCTTTTTAAGCAAAAATTTTTTATCACATAATGACACTTACAATAATAATAAAAACATAAAAACGACAACAACAAATTTCCAAGGGATTTCTCTGAGTTAAATATTTTACAAAACATGGTGTCAAGAGTGTAATTTTCTCTTTACAAGTTACTTTTATCAAATTGAGATTTAAACTAACACTTAAGCTCTACAATAGGATTCAAATTGCTTTCACATTAATTTCAATTTTTGTATTTTGATAACAATTTTGCAATATTTTTTATGCTAAAATGATTGTAAAGTTGCATACTTTTCCATGATATTAAATCACTCTCCTGATTTACACAGATTACAGATCCCCCATAGGTTTTTATAAAATACCTTGTGCTTTGCACAAAATTTTGAAAACAGATATTGCAGCCGATTTTTACCAAAAGTTGACTGAAATAAGGAGTTCTGTGCAATCAAGATGTTCTATCTAGAGGAAAATGACTAAACTGGCGACTGGGAAAATCCGTGATCTATTTTAATATGCGTCATTGAGATGAGGAACAGTGGCCAAGCTTCTCAATGCATCCAGGTCCAAGGATCTCGGAAGACCTGTCTGTCTTACGTTTTCCTTGCCTGGTGAGATTTATTAGTCATTGGGAGGATTAAGTTTCTAGTTATTCTCTTCTAATGTATTTCCAGTGAACCAACAAAAACGAATCAACACAAAGTTTGAAAAAGACCGCCAGTGACGTTGATTGACATTAGAAGAGCTCTAGGGCCATCTTTTGGTATTTCTCCACAGAGTTTTCGAGTTTCGACCTGTCGACATAAACACTCCCTTGCCCCACATTTGATTTCACAAACCTAAGCAGTGATTTTTTTTTTGTTGTTGCGGATTTTCATTGCCACAACAAGGAATGAAATTCCTTGTAAAGAAAGTTTATCAATAACATTAATGCCTACCATTAAAAGTAGTATGATACCCGGTGGGGATTTGATTCGCGCACATGTTTGACCGATTAACTTGTACGGAATTTTTATTTTGTATGAATTTTAGAATTCGACGAAATGTATTCAACAAATGTTGTAGGAAAAGGTCCAAAATATACTATTTATTCGATGAAACCGCCATCAGCCTCGATAACGACCTCCAAACGACCTCGGAAGGACCTGCAGACGCTGCAGTTGTACTCCTTGTCGAGCTTGCGCCAGGACTTCGCGACGCGCCTCTTCAGAACGTCCACATTCGGTGCACGAGTACTACAGGCCTCCCTCTCGACACGCACCCATATGCTGTAGTCCAATGGGTTCAGGTCGGGGGAGGATGACGGCCAGAAGTCTTTCGGCCAGAAAGTCGCGTTCTCGTCCAAGTACTTCTAGGTGATTTTAGCAGTACGGGCGGGGGCCTAATCGTGCTGAAACACCTATGACTTGTTTCATCCACGGGATGAGTGTAGTCTTCAAGACATCGATGTAGTCCTTTGCTGTAAGGCAAAACCCGACGGGGAAGAATATCAGCAACGACACCTCGCCCGTGCAGGCCACGACGCTCAAAAACATTAACGAGGCCGGGTGCTTTGACCTTGATACTGACCTCGCGGGATCATCTGAGGGCTGGCCGAGGTCCAAGTAGCGGTCGTTTTGCCGGCTGACCACTATATTGACGGTGAAGTTCTTCACGTTTGAGAAGACACGATCTCCGGCACTTTTTTTCAAATAATTCAGCACCTTCTTAGACCTCTCCAGACGATTTTTCCGGCCGACCTCAGATAATAGAGGCCGTCGTTTAACAGCTATCGAATCCGACTTTTCGATCAAGATTTCCATTTAATAAATTTTTTTCTTGATTTTATAATGTAATTTCAAAACCTTCAAATAAGGAATTTTTTAATGCTCTGAAGGTATTTAATTATTTCCTGTTAAACAAATATACAACAGTGTTAACAGATTAGAAAATTGGATTGATACAATTAGCAAATCCTACCATTCAGCCACTCAGCTTGGCCGTGCATTAGTTAAATTACAAATTTTCGGATTCGGATTCGTTCGGATTGAGCGGCAAATTTTCGGATTCGGATTCGTTCGGATTGAGCGGCAAATTTTCGGATTCGGATTCGTTCGGATTGAGCGGCAAATTTTCGGATTCGGATTCGTTCGGATTATGAAAATTCAGTTCGGATTGGATTTCGAGGACCTTTCGGATCCGATGCACATCTCTAATTTCCAGCATGGTTGCCAGGGCGAGATCTACAATGCTACATTTTTGGCAAAATCTTAAGTCCTTTTCCTTGATAATTATCTTCATTTGAGTGGCATCATTTAGCTTAAATGGCAACCACTTTTGAGAAATGATCTTTTTCGAAAAAATGATAGTCATCGAAGAAACAGTTGACATGTGGCCAAAAAGTGGCATCAAAGATTATGTCCTGGCAACCATTTTGGAAATCAACGCAAGATGGGTCTGGCAACGGAAGGTCTCTGCTGATATTTTTTTTCGGTTCATTGGATTAATTGAATACAAGATAAACTGGAGTCACACTAACAAGCCTTGAAATGGAAGACGTTCTGCTTTGGCGAGAAGAAAGTTAATGGTTCCAGAACATATTGAATAGCTTTAAAAGCTAACAGGAAAGCTGTCTCAAAATCTGAGACAATTGAAAACCTCCCTTGGATTTTCCCAACACCCATACAAACCGACTCAATTTTTTATAAAACCTGATTTGCTCTTTTTACTAACATTGAACCATAATCGAAATTTGGATCCACGGAAACCAAGCATAAAGCGGCAATGGACCTCACAAAATGTCAGCGTAAACCCTCCGCCACCAGCGCCTCTTGTTGTCAGGCTCATGCATGGTTGCCAGATGTAGGGATGGGTGAAACCGGCAATTTTGACCTCGACACCGACACCGGAAGGTTGAAACCGACACTGACACCGACACCGGTGTCGAAGTTTCCCATCGACGCCGACACTGACACCAATAACGACACTGACCCCAATAGTTCATACAGGAATTTGGAGTCTAAAAATCATCCAAAGTGTTATCAATTACGTAAAAGTTTCCACTCTTTTTGGTAACTCTAACTTTGGTAAACCCCAAATGAAGATTGAGAATCTGGTAAGTGAAAACTAGGACCCGGAGAAGTGTTTGCAAAAAAGTGTAAAAATATCCAATATACGTTTTATTTAAAAGCCCTAAATATTTGAGAAAAGCCGGATATTTAAGAAATGTTTTTTTTGACAACGCCATTATTTGGTTTTCTTTTGTCTGTGTGTACCGATGTTCCAAATTTGTTTTTGGTGAATTTGGTGCATTTGACCGTGTTTGGAGGCATACTTTGCATGTAATTTTTTTGAAAATACATTTTACAATTTGCCTTAATTGATGGCGCAGTGTTTTTGTGTGTGATAGTAGTTTTGGTTCTGAATGTCTAAACTCAGTGTAAATGCCCTTTTGTAGAGATTTTTGTATTTTTGGTTCATTTTGGCTAGGCCCTCTTGGGCATTGGTCATTCATTTATTTTCCCCAATTTTGCTTGAAAATTTTTTCTGACTCAAATATTCGAGAACATGTTTATTTTTTCCTTGAAAGGGCCAACATATTTAAAAAATCGAAGAAAAATGGAAAATATTTGAAAGTATTTTATATTTACTGTGTTTTGATACTGTAATTAAACAAGGTCAATATAAATTTGTACTTCTAGACAATCATTTTGAACACCAATTTGGACAGACTTAGACATTCCTCACAAAAATCAAATAAAACTTAGTGCAACTTAAATTGAAGAGAAGGGAAAATAGGTTTACATTTTACAATACCCTGCCTGGGGATCTTGGTTTTGGAAACCTTACGTGTGATTACGCAAAATTGATGTAATTTGCGGAAATTTTCAAAAAAACTCTCGAAACCTTGAAATGTCGACACTGGAGACCTTTTGTTGACACTGACACCGAAATCCGAAAAAGCCGGTGTCGGTGTCGACACCTCGACACTGACACCGGCTTCTCGCCCACCCCTAGCAAGATGGATATTTTTTTATGCCACTTTTGGCGCTATTTTACTAGATGATAATATTTTTTCAGTGGCGTCGTTTCACTAAAATGTCACAAGTTTTGGTTCGATATTGTCACTGGAAAATTTTGCAAAATGTTGGGCAAAAATTTCCGATCTGGCAACTGTGCCTAAGTAGGACCACAGGAGGTGCTGGCGGTGGAGGGGCTTATTCTGACATTTTGTGGGCATATTGTCCTTTGGGCACTTCTCAATTCATGGACACATCAACTTTTACCAAAAAATCTCTCAAATCACTCCCATTTAGTTGAAATGCTCCTCATCTACAGTATATGCCATTTTTGCACTTTCTTGGCACGCTTTTTGGCATTTTTTGTTGCATTTTACATATTCTGACATTTTTTGTGCAGATCTACTAATAAATCAACCAGAGTCAGTTACTCATATAAATCAATTAATTCTAGCATGACAAGTCAGTTTTAAATTCCACAGGTATTTGACGAGGGTTTGGTTTTGACATTCAAAAGCAGTGCTACATATTTATTTGTATCCTGTTTGTCAGTTTAGGGACAAAAAAAGATACAATGCTACTTGAGACAATTATTTCGTCATTTTTTACCACTCAATTCTAGGAACACCCCAGTCAGTGTTGCTCTAAAATATTGTTCAAATCTAGTAAACGGATCCTTTTTAAATGGCTCTCTTTAGTTAACCTTGCAAAAGAATATCAAAGAGTTTTGCTTCATAAACTTCATAAGTTAACACCTCAGTATGCTATGCAAATTAAACCTGAAATCTTTATTCCTCGCCTTTAAGTCTTTTCCTGTGTTGGATGAATCAAAAAGTAGCAAAATTTTAATTCTGTTTTTGTTTGATCTACATGGTTTAATGCAAAGATGGTAGGTGGTGGTTCGACGCTCGAAGGTCGCTCTCAAGCGGACGGAACGCTTTTCGGTCTCTTGATTAATTCAGTCGGTCGTCCAGTGCACGAACGAAAAGACCACTTGCAAGGTTCTAAGGTCACATTTGCGCATTGACTGGTTTGACCGTGAGTGCAAAAAAAGATCCACTTACCAGAAGCAAGACAACTCAGAAAGTAGTTTTTGTGATAAACGTAGAACATGGGATGTGGAGGGAGTGTGCCTGATAACACGCCCATTTTAGTGGAAGAAAACATTATTGATACAATGGGGAGATTGAAAGCCAGTTTGGAAGCTCACCATCGAGAAAACGACAACGAAGACGAGGCTAACTACGACAGCACGGTATGATACTCAGCAAAAAGAGCCACTGGATCTACGATTGACTTGAATTAGTATATTATGAAGATTATTATGTTTCTTAGATCAACGATTCATCAACCTCAGAGGAGGGTCGAATGGGCCTATATTCTGCAGTATTGGCACATCAATTCATGACCAAAAGGGTTGTAGAACGAGACGATAGCACCACCACCAAGGAAACATCAGTTGCAGAGGATTTCATATTGGTAATCTAGTTTGGAATGATTATGTTTGAAGTTAGCGCGAGCACATACTACATAGTACCCCATACTATTACGCATAATGTTGCTCACATTTTCCTGAAACAAAAGGCTATTTCAAAACCCTGTGTTGGAGGAGAAAAGGGGAGGCATTTGCCTACCCGACTATTCTTATCACACGATAATCATCACCTGAAGTTGGACTAAAAAAGTTGCCCGCTTGAAATTGTACCAAAGCAATGGAACCGGTGGAAAACAATAATGTTCCTTTATATGGGAATGTCATGCACAGAAAAGGCAAACTGGCAGAGTTGTCGGGAGACCAATGAACTTGACGAACTTGGCGGTTGGAAAACCAACCATAGAACAGAACTACGTTGAAAGCAAAATCTACTTTGGTAACTAGTTTCCAATCCTCTTGGGAATTGGGTCTAATTTGCTACATGTGTACCTCGTGTGGAACTTAATCTTGTGCCCTCAATCTCACTTCTCCCATGCTAACCTTGGCCTAGCCGAAAACGAAATGAACTTGCAGTTTATATGCATGTAATTTATACGATTGTTTTGTGTTGCCCTATAGTATGCTGGTTCCATTAGCTGGCAATCTTGGTGGAACACTTTCTTAATTCGTAATTTTATGTCCCGTGAAGGTTGAACTGCCATGAACGCATAGGGAGGGGTGACAAAGGACAAAAAAGTCAAGATTGACTTTCATTCAACGCATATTTCTTCCAAGTCATGCCAAGCTTCATCTAGACGGCTACAAGGCCTTCCACCAAGCAATGATGGTACGAATTTGAACAGGTTCCTGCCAAACTCGTGGAACTTCTCTGTCTGATTTTAAAGGCACGTCGTCGTTGTCTTCATTAATCAATTCTTTTCATCAAAAGCTTTTGTAGCCCGCTTCTTCAAGTTCACATGGTTGGTTGACCCGGAACAAACTTGTTCTACTTCCGTGCGCAGCAAGTGAAGAATCCATGCACAATAACATTTTGAGGAAACCTGGCGTTTTTGTCACCTAGATGGCCTTCACACAATCGAAAAGTATTTATAATAGAAGATAGAGCTATATAGATAAAGTTAACACCGACTACTGTACCGACCAGTTTCAAGACCCTTCACACAAAAGAATATTTGTCTAGTAATTTATAAAAACTATCGCAATAAACATTACTATTTAATAGAAGAAGAAGAACATGTGGGTACATCCATGGACCTCTAGAGATCTCTAGATGTCTGTGGTACATCATATATGTTTTACGTATACATCGTGAGGGGGAGGCAAAAAGGATGATCTAATGCTTTCAATTGACCTTTTTCACATTTTGACTAAAAAGACAACACGGTAAATGGTTTTCTAAGGATCCTCTATCCCAGAACACCAATTCCAAAGGTCGATACAGTTAATTGTGCAGATAAGTCCACATCGCACAAACAAATCCTCGTTTTGGAAATACCTTGGGGAACGACCAAAATGTAGGGGCAAAACTAAAATGTTTTTAGGAGCCAAAACAACTTCAAGTTGATAATTGTACCGTTTTAGAGTCACCATGAGACGAATTATTGCTCCCAATCTCATGATTTTTGGGATCATTATATTTTTTTTTCTAAATCAACAATAAATATTTGTGTTCTTCTTGCAGAGAGATAATGCAACTGAATCCATTGTTAAACGTGAACAAGAACAAACCAAAATAGTTCTGTCCCAAGGAGACAAATTGGACGATTTGGTCTTATCGGATATTCTAGAAACTCCAAACAAATCCAATCCAAATGAGCTTGAATCAGATTCACAAGCTAATTTGGCTAACAAAGATTTGGGAAACATAAATGAGGAGACATCAGAAAACAATATCAACAATCAAAATGAATCCTTGGATGTCCCGAAAGAGACTTCGGATCAAGAACCTGAAGCTCAAGCCTCAGTTATAGAACCACAACAAACTGGGGCTGTTAGCGCGAGTACTGACGTAGTAGATAAGGAATCAGTGGAGAAAGTAGATGGTGAGTCTACCGACAAGGACAACTTAACTCAAGACCTGAAAGACAACGAATCTGCAAATCAAGCTCTTGAATCCGAAAGCCCAATCCTAAACAGTGGTTCCACAAATGTGCCTATGAGTCCAACCCGATCAAATTCAGTGGGATCCGACCCTTGCGTTGAAAACCCAATGTCTTTGCTTCACAATCAGAACATGCAAGATAAAGAAGAAACGGAAGAGAAAGATGGTCTCGACAAAGAGCAAAAAACAACTTTGGAAAGTGCTGACGATAACAACAGAAGTGTTAGTCTTCATGAGGACAACGATAGCGCTTAAGGCCTTGAAAGTAATGCTTCAATTTCTTGTAAACAAAACATGATATAATACATTATCAAAAAACTCATGATTAGGATCGCAATACGATTATTGTGATCTCGATAAAGAGAACTGCTGGTTAATTTCCTGAAACAAGGGAGCCCATTTCGAATTGGCTTTGTAAAATACGGGTGTTTGGCCCATAGGAGCTGGCACGGTAACTCGAGTTGGTCCCGGAACAATCACAGCTTCATCATCCCACAAATAGATCCAATCTTGTGGTCCAGGAAGATAAACTTCCCATTCGGTCATTTTCGGTTCAGTCACCGGAGCCACAAGCAAATCGTCACCATACATGTATTGGTAATCCTCATCAAATGCGCCAGCATCGTTATCAAACTCCAGGAACAATGGACGCATCACTGGCGTGAATTCATTCGAATTTTGTAGAACGGTGGCTTTGGAATATTCTTTCAGTGCCACAAAGATTTGGGTAGTACGAGCAAATTGGGTCATGGTATCTTCATCGGTGTAAACCTGATGGTTGTAAGTTCTATGAGATCCTTCATGCGTGCGCATCACCGGAGTAAATGCGGAATATTCGGCCCATCTTAAGAGGAGCTCTTTGGATCGAATTTCGCCCAAAGGCGGCATGCCCGTGTAACCGCCAATGTCACTGTGACTTAATCCCATTCCTCCCAATGATAAAGACAGACTAGACACGATGGACGATTTCAAACCATCTGATTGGGTCCAATCCACACTTTGATCGCCACTCCAACCCATTGAAATCGAGTATTTTGAGCGCAATCCACCGGCTCGCATGAAAAACATGATCTCATCGGACATGTCATTCTCCTCGACCAACTCACGATTCAATGAGCACCATTCTTGAGCAAAGTTTTGATGCAAAATCTCTCCATGATCCGCGTCACTCCACCATTTCCCTGGAAATGCAGTGCGAACATCTACCTCTGTGTATTCGCCAAAATCCGCCATCCAGCCTGCTACTCCCAAATCTAACAAATTCTTCTTCATCAGGTCCTTGTACAAAATGCGAGCGGGATTGAGGCAATTGCACTCAGCATCTGGTTTGACAATGTCGACAGTGGTAACGTTGAATTGTCCGAAATCTTGGACCAATCGAGAGCCATCTTTTCGGTTTAACCAAATGTTCTCATCAGCCAATGATTGGTACACGTCGCCCTCAATATTCAAATGGGGTGTGATGTAAACTAGCACGCGAACATTTTCTTGCTTGAGATCCTGGATCACTGTGTCAAGATTTGGATACCAGGTCTCGTTCCATCTCCAGTTCCAAAACACTCTGGTTCCCAATGCTGTTACAATCTTTCCCGACCAATCTTGAATCCACATCCCGCTTATTTTGGCTCCGGCGTCTTGAGCCTAAAAAATCATTTGAAACCTAGACATGCGAATAATCGATTAAGAATAACATCTTGGTTCAATAATATTTTTGCCGTTGACGGAAATCAACATTCAGTACATAAGATCAGCTTTGACTACTGCAATTAGAATATCGGGAACTTTGGAAAAATGTCGGTCACGCAACCTAGCTCAATTAAACTACCTCAACTAAAATAGTTTACAACGAAATATTACGTGATTAACTCGGCATACTTTTACTTTTTTATGAACGTTTGGGAAACAGTACTTACTTGTCTCAGATATCCGAGCATGTCTTCGGTTCCACCTTGAACACCAAGTATAGCACCATCATGTATCCAGTCAGGAAGAGGAGGTTGTCCAGGATTCAGCTCTTGGACGATTTCAAGTAATGAGTTTCCAACTAAGAAATTCATTTTGCACGAATGACAGGGTTCTCCTTTTACAGGGGTCCAATGCCAATAAATGTAGTGACCAATCTGATCATCTCCCTCGGGGGAAAATTGCAATTCCGAATACGTAGGAGTGGTTAGCTGGAGGAAAAAATTGCGAATACACAAAAAACAAGTGTTATTGAAGAAAATTCGTAAACTCACCTCGACATAATATTTCCTGGATGATAGAAATGAAGCTTGAGGCCAATATGTGGTGTGGTAATCTCCACCCGCTTTGGCGAACTCGTCCACAATCTGAGTGAGAAGACTGGATTTATTGCGCCCAAACCCTTGTTCCCTCACCCACATGGGATAAGTACGTCCTCTCATATTAAGCCACGTGTACTGCTCTCCTCCTCCCCAAATCGCTTCCTCAGGGGTGGAGGGTAATCGGAAGAAGTAGCGATTAATCCCTTCGTTGTCAAATGCATCGTAATCGAAAACAAGACTGAACTGGTTGCTGCTGATGGAATCTTCCTCTAGATTGATCTTCATTCCCAATCCATCGTCGTTGGTCAAGGTCACGGTTAGAGGACCAGGAGCATCTTGATCTGGGTAGGGGCAGTTTTGGAAAGCTTTGCTCTCTAAGACTTTTCCAAAAGGTTTAGTGTCTTACCGATGATCCAGTTTGAGAGAGAAAACCGCTCGTTGATGGTATCGTTTAAATCATAATCTCCTTTATGAAAGATGGCTTCAAATTCGCCATTTCCCAGTTCCAATAAAGGCCTCGAAGCAGAGTGTTCTAAGACTTTCAAACCATTGAAGCTGATTTCAAATCCAGTATCATCTTCCGTAATTTCGAACTGGGCGAAAGTTAATGGGAGGGCTTGAAAGGCAAATAAGACCAAAAGAACACGTTGCCAGCTCATCTTTCTGAACTTGACAACTGACGTAGACTATTGTTCACTTCTCATCAAGTCAAGGTAAGAGCATCTTGTAAGTAAATATTCAAATATTTGTTTGTCATATCAGTCGTAACGCATTGAGTCAATTTGTGTTTAGTCAAATCTTCAAACTGTTAGTTAAAAGATCAAATTAATTTTAAGTAGTGATGGATCGAAAGGGTTCATAACCGAAATTTTCGGTCGAAAGACTCGGAAAGAGGGCTTAACAGAAACCGAAACTGAAAGCAGCTGACTAGAAAATTGTATGAATGCAAAATTCACCTTAAAAATTTAAATTGCTCATGTATTCAATGTTGGGTAGTCACAAATTTTGAAAAATCTGAGCTTAAATTTCAGAGATTTTTTGACCAAAAATTTTTCGATTTTGTTGTCAAACTCCATCTTTTATAGTGCATGTCTGCTCTCAGTTTCAGTAAGCATAACCGAAACCGAAACCAAAACCGAAATTATTTGCCGAAAGCGCTTTCGGTCCATCCCTAATTTTGAGTTTTTTTGTCAAAAAATACTTCACTTTTTTGGGACATTGGGAGAGGCTCCAGAAGTTAGTTTAGCTGTACAGTACTCAGAGAAGGTATGAAAGGTATCTGATACTGTATGTTTTCAAGAGCATCCATGGGCTCTCTCCTAACCCAGGCTTTGAGATCAATTGTAGCGATCGTATAGGTTTTACTTGCCTTTTGAGAGCACCTCCAAATCCTAAGGAATCAAAGCTAGTTCGAACAATGAAGTGCTCCTCTCTTCTTTATCGGGCTCCTTCATTGTTCAATTTGTTGCCTATTTGCCTTCGTCGGGAATACGTAGGAGCTGATCCTCTAACAGCATTTAAGGCAGGATTGGACAAATTTTTGAATACTATTCCTGACCAACCCACTATTCAAGGGTTGTACAGATCTGCCAACAGTAACTCATTGGGAGATCAAATTTCATATGACCGGTAATTTTATAAACTAAATTAATCATTAACTCTCTTGACAGGGAATCCCATTCCTTGTAGCGGTA